>WJFA01001872.1:0-18524 GCA_009870155.1 Pseudobourletiella spinata
TACTGGCAAAAAAGTGTCCCATTTACGGCAATGTTAAAATACCTTGTTATTTCTTCCCACTCCGATATCTCAGGAACCAGTGGATCCACCCAAATGCGAATCGTACTACACAAATTCTCAAAGCCTCAGATCTCGATTGGCATCATTGATCTGTGGCGAGGTGTGCAGGAGCTACATTGAAAACAAATGGGACATATCGTTTTGAGACACCCTATATCACATAGCCCCTCACTGATTCGAATGATAATGTTTCCGCTGCATTAAGCTATCCTACTCTCGACAGGATGTTCTAGCAAAGGCTCTTTTTTAGCATGCTCATGGTGGGATATGCGATTGAACGAAATTCTGAAAAAAAGTAAAAACACCAGATGGAAGTCCTTACAAGTTGCGAGGTTAATGCGCGCAATCCTCCGTACATAAACATTTCCAGAATTCCACGTTAAGTTGGCGAATTGCAAAAGACAAGAAAGGGAGGTACGTAGTACAAGTTTAGTATAACCTGCACCAGACTCACCGAAAGGCACACAAAGGCTGGGAACAATTTAAGTTGTTGTGAGGAAAGGGAAGATACACCAAAAATTTCCGAATCCCAAGTCAGTTTTCATCCTAGTTTAAAAATATTCGACATCATGCAGAAAAGATTGTATGTGAAGCAGAATTCCTATAGATTTTCCTAACTCTAAAGGAAAACGGGAGAACTACGCCCCGATGTTGGGGATGAGGTTATTTCTATACAAGCTGTCTTTTACCTCTGGGTTGGCCGGCGGTTATCTCAACGAGCCAGCTTAAAAATTGATGGGAGTCTCGGGTGAATGCTTGCACTGAACACCGATTTAATATAAAGTGCGGCTGGGGATACGGTCCAACGAGATCCTAGTCCTCGTTTCATTCTACCAAAACCGCAAGAGTAGAGAGAGGCGTATGTAACATATCGTTCCACTTAAATACCGTGAGTGACCTTGTGAGAACGAAAACTGGCAGATATAGGCCACAAAATTTTACCCAGTCAGTGACTCGAAATGGACAACATGTAGTGAATCTACCATATGAAACTCAAATGTGTGAATATTTGCATAGCGAGAATGTGTGTTAGTGTGTCGGACAAATGACAAACATCGACGGTTGAATGGAGACTTATTTTTCTTTCGGTTTCAAATTTCACCTCAAATCCCCTACTTCTTCCCGCAGATGCTGAAAATATCAATAGATTTCGAATTTTCCCTACGGCGCAGGGCACAGCACTTTCCTAAATTGCTTACCATAAAATTCCCGATCCCAATGCTGTATACTGGGTTACACTAACGGAAGAAATTCAGTATTCTTTCAAATTTCTTTACCAATTTTCCCGGAAAATCCGACCGGCATTTAGGTAGCAACTATTACTCATACTTTTAGTGGGAGCTGAGTTCAAACTGCATAACTTGGTCTTGTGTTCGTATTTACCATTTCACGAATAACAGCGCGATTCAAATTGAAGGGAAATCGTTTCCGTGTTTTTCAGAAATTGCAAACGGCTGTTACGCGACTGCCACACTTCCGCGAACCGTGGTGCATCAAGATATCAAAGGAGCAATGGCAATGCATTTCCTGCTCTGAATGCGATTCCCATATGATTGACCAGGTTCGCCGTTCTCTTCGCTGTATATCTCCAGGCCACCACCGTTGTTGCCACCCTACACCAATAGAGAACACGAATGCATCAGGATCAAAACTCACTCAACAAACTCTTTCATGCCTGCAAAGATATAATTAGAAAATATTTCGTCTGGCCTCATCACACTCATCACTTCATCATCTATTCCGCTCATTCAATGTTCAAGTATTTCCTACACAGGTTCGGGGAGTAACGCCCTGTGTGCCAATTTACTCAGCTCAACACAAACTTGGCGTAAAATATCTATAAATCCCGTCTTCTTTGATACTCTCGCTAAAAGAGTGAAAGTTAAACTCCAATGACACATAGACTGCCTTGACCCATCAGTCGGTTATCCCCCGGAGATCCGGACTGGGAAATAGTCTCATGAATGCGGAAACCATGCCAAAATACACAAAACTTTCAGCTTTTGCTAGAAATGACATAAAACTGGCATAACCACTTATAACTTTACAGCCCACTGAGAGCTCATAAGTGAAATTTCACATTTTATCTCACCATAAAATCCCTTTCCTACTATCGTGCCAATGTAATGACTAGGATTATGACGCACACGGTACACGTATACAAATGCATGTACGCTCCGAGACGTTCGAAGCACCCAAACACGTCCTTACGTGGGTGGACAGGACAGCGGGGAGGACGCCGTTGTCTATCCTGCGGAGTGCCTCACAAAATGTTTTGACCATTCACTGCTATTATTATCGAATTGAGCGGGCAATGTTTTCAGTATATTGGTAAATATTGTCTTCCATGATTTATTTATTAATTTTCACGTCATAAAGCAAAAGTGTATAGCTTGTCCCACTACATTTTGGGATCAGCAATATTTCTTTCCAAGGCTTAACGGGATCCTTCTCCCTCCACTACGGTAACAACTTCATCGACAGCACTCTTCACAGACCGCCAGACAAGGACAAGATTGCTCTTTGTAGCAAATTGTGAAGCGATTGATTCTGTTTGCGGGCAAAGGTCATTAATGGGATTAAACTTTCGTGGCATTTATTCCACATTATTAGTGCTCACGTATCTATGGGGAAACTCCTGTCATGTCCTCATGGGCTCATGAAAATGAGTTATGAGAGTTTAGGATCAATAGTCATTTATATTTCAAGTTGAACAAAACTTCTTGACAGCCGCACACAAAGCGTGCCGAGTCTCATGAGGTGTGAGCTGAGTGAGTGCACAAACATAGGGACGGATCACGTCACCCTGTCTTCTGCATGGCAAAGAGGGCAAGGTTAGAGGGATTCCATTCAGGAAGTTGGTTGAATTTCTGGTGTAATTTCTACTTGTTCACATGAAAGGGGTCGGGCTGTTAGCATTTGCCACTCTTATCGTAGCTCCCCGACAGAGGGAATACAAACAGAAACACATGTCGGTGCGTAGAACAGCTCGTCATACCCGCACATGTAACTTGCAAACCGCAAACATTTGATGTTCCCGAGATGATGCTCAGGGAAGTGGTCTGGGGAAATACAATTTCAGAAATACGCTTCTAATTTGCAGAGTTCTTTGGACTTATGAGAGTAAAACTGCGTGGATGCGAGCTCGAACTCACATTTGTTCCTTGTAATAAAATAACTACGCCTCCATCTGGCCCTTGCTCAGCGTGAAAGCATCAACAGCGGTAATAACATTATGGCATGATGGGGAAATTTGAATTGATCGTTTCCACGTCTACCCTATTACCCTATTCAGCTTGCCCAACATCCGCTTTTCTCCGAAATGATGAGCTTGGAAGCACCGCCCGCGCCTTGTTTTCCTCAATTTCCTCCTGTCATAATAATGCTCTCTTTCATGGTTTTCCTTGCACCTACAACAAAGCATGTATGAGTACTATGAGGAGGCCTTGGATGGAGCGGGTCATAATAGTAGCGCTATCAGTGTAATCTGCCTTTGTAGAACAGCTTGCTCTTTTCTACACGGTAGAGACGGTGTCTTTCCTCTAATGTGTGTTCCTACGAATTTCCCGGCTCGCTAACTATGGGGAGCTGCGGGCTACCGAATGAGAGGAGTTGAGCGGTGTCGTGTATGTACATCCTCGTGCGTGCCAACTTCTTACCACCATGGCCGCTGTCATCGGAGAATCCGGAGAAAAAGAGTCCCAGAGTAGAAAATCGCTTAGTGTGTCGCCGACTCTCGCCCAGCTCTTATCTCAATACGTTCATCTCTGGTCAGGGGAGGATCCTCGTCACACTTGAACAGCAGCGAAGGTACATATACAGTGACGTGCAAAGCAAAACTTGTCCGGGATTCCCATCGCAACCACATCGATCAGTGATTTTCATCAACAAGTACTTTAACGAAGTTAAGGGTTCACAACACCCTCTTACTAGCACTACTGAGAGCATTATTGACGAAAAGCATTAAAAATTGAATTTATGAAATCCTCTGAAAGCTTCTAACGCAATGTAAGTCCTTCTTGTCAATTTTCACATTACTTGCAGCAGGTATGATCCGACATTCGGCGCCTCAGCATCTTGTACGACAAAATTTGACAAGTTACTCTGAGCCAGCTTCTGTCAGAGATATATACATATAATGTAAACACTTGCGCATTTTTTTGCAAAAAAAGGGAGTTGATANAATGTAAACACTTGCGCATTTTTTTGCAAAAAAAGGGAGTTGATAAATAGAGAAAGGCGAACGTTGAAAATGAATGGCCTGCCGTTAGCCTCCAAATTTATTTTACTCCTGTGGAAATATTGTTGTAATCATTCCCCGTTTGCAAACAAGGGCGTCATGAGCCATTGTCAAGGTTTATTTATTAATTCAGACAAGTAGGAGAGATTTATGTATTTTGAGTAAGTTTGAGTTAGGTGCTCTTATGCATTTGCAAAGACTTTTTCATGCTTTTTTCAAGGGAGCATGCAATACGAGAAGGCTGGTGCATTTTTAAGTGAATCAATACGACCACTGAAAGTTCGTACCAAAAGTAAGGTGGAAAATATTCTGTTGAAATAGCACGTGAGCTTTCCACCAGCTGTGTGCCAAATTCTGTTTAGGAGCACCCCAAATGGATTGAAGCATTCACAAGATGCCACTTAAAATTTGTTATGTGGCTCAGTAATCTTCTGCTAGTCAGGATTATGGTTGTCACCATGCTAGCATAAACGGACCCCAAAATGTACCAGAGGTACTCGCGAGTAGCCTGAGCTAGTGCGGAACTTTGTTAACTTGTACACTGGCTTGAACCACGAGCCAATAAACGAACTTAGGTTGTGGCAGTCGTACTGGCTGACACCCGCAATAGAGCTGCTTTAATAATGAAGGATGCTTTCGTCGGAAGGCCCCACGAAACTTTTGTGCCATCTGTCGCCATTTTTTTAAATATTTGAGATGGAAGGAGTGGACGAAGTCGTCGAGATAGCTCAATTAGGACATTAATGGGACCTATCAAACTGTCATTGGTGACTATAGTGGAGTTAAGCTATAACGGTTCCTCAAGGGACCGTACAAGACCCACCACAATAAAGAAAAACCATTATAAGCCAAACCGTTACAGCCCAACTTCACTGTACAACGCAGATCAAAGCTTCATGATTGTTCCACAGCTAGCTCTTCAGCACTTGCTTTCACCTTAAAGACAGATAGAGGTCAACATAAGTTAATCTAAAAAGTTCATTGCAGTAACGAATTGCGCCGAAGTAGTCGCGTAGCTACAATTGTTAGACTCGCCTTACAGATTCTTTTAATGACTACAGCAGTATCAGGGGTAACTAATTAGCTATGACCATGTGCACAATGGGGAATTCTTACTACGCTGATTTTGAGCGCATGTCTCACAAGTTGGGGGATCCCTCATGTCCCCCTATATCACAGAGTGGTCACTATGGTTTTAGGAGTTCATCTAGTAGCATTACTAACGCCAAACTCCTAGGTGCGGAAATTCAGGTTTGCCCGAGTTCCAAGTCTCCGAAGTTTTAATCAATGGGTACCTAAGGGGGACGTCTTCATTTAAAAATCCCATGTTAAATCCCGTAAGGATTTTCCAGTTTTTAATTTCGATGAGTCTCCCATTAACGCCTATAGTACTGTCTCGGACGAAAATTTTGAATTATACTTCTGGGACCACACTTCTGAGTATATGAATGTCGTGAAATTTTCAGAAAATGCAAAATATTGAATTTGTAGACCATACGGATGCGTATTACCTGCACACAACAGTATTGAAAGCAATTTAAGCGATTTTTTCATAAATGACTCGGAATTCAAAAATGAACCCGTTGGTCTCTAAGTGATGCAAACTTTGACGGTCTGTAACTCAGACAAACCTGAATTTCCGCACCTAGCAGGAGTTTGGCATTATGAATAACCTACGTAACCTCCCCCCTTGTTAACACAAATCGCACCGAGCTATCAGATGTAAGTAGGTATAGTAAGGAGATAGGCAGGATCAATTAAGTGTTTGCAGTGTTGGAGTATAGCGAGCAAAATTGGCATCATTATAATCTTAATTGATTCGACTATTTGTACCAATTTTCAATAGTACTTTGAATACTTTCGCTAGCGATATGAGGTGGTCTAAAAGTGGGTACCCACACAAACGCCTGTCTCGTTGGCGGCCGTATCGTGATGGGCTGCCATATCTAAGTGAATGACCAGGCGGGGAGAGCACACAGTATCACTTTCTATACACTGCAAATAAGCCACGCAGTCTCATTTCCACCTGAGGGTATTCCTGACATGCCTTTCGGGGTGAATCAGGTCGTCTTAGAGGGAAGTGATAGTATCCATTCCACTCTAGCTGACAGACACAACTTGGAGCCTTCATTGAAACGTACTTTCAATGTTTAAGGCCAAACCTTGAGAATACCAATGTAAACAGCTCGCATAGGAGCCGATGATTGGTACGTGAATATATGCACAACTTCTAAATTCAACCAAAAGGATCAAAACAAAAAGTGTCTGTGAATCATTTCAGACAAATGTTTGACTAATTTCATGGGCATGCATGAAGGGGTCTTTGTCAAGTTTCCCTTCCTGTTCCCGTGTTCTGTCAATGTGGTCGTACAGTACCAGGCACCGGTATTCACAATGTAAACATGGCCTGGACATGAATAATTCTTTCCCGGCAACCTGGCTGATTTTCTGTTTTGTTTTCAGGCATCTGGAAGTGGAATCTGTGCATTTGGTCTGACTGAGAGGCAGTTTCAGCACCCCATCGGCAGTCGGTTGACTGTAGGTAAACGCAATTGAATCAAGTTGACAAAGGAGGGAGGAAATCCCGCATTGCTCACTCGCACACAAGGAATAAAGGAGCACACACGGAAACTCCTGAGGAGGCAGACAGCAAGTTTGACTAATACTACTAGTGCTCTGGCTATACGAACTGGCTAATGACATGATGGTATTTATTGTTGGCGGATAAATGAGTGGATCATTATGTGAGAACCATTGTCCTTACGAAAATTTTATTTCAGTGATCATTAGTTAAATTATTTGTTACATACATACATGATATATCGTGCCGCACTGTCGCTTTCGCTGTTTTCACGTCATCCCTCGACGAGTTTCCGAGGTGATTGTGATTGCATATCGGTAAATTATGATAGCTTCTCCTCTCTTGACTGAGTGAACCCTGCGTGCTGCTTTGCAAAGACCGTAATAAATTGTGAGTGGTTCGCTGTCATCGTCATCAGAATCATGCTCGTAGGAAAATGGGCTGTAATTTTTCCGACCGTGAAGTCATTCCGATTCCGAGTGATCGGATAATGTGATTGCAAGCAAGTTGAAGACGTCAAATTTGAAATCCCTCAGGAATGACAGGACATTAAAGAGGACAAGGACACACAGACCTTATAGTGTATGGAAAATACAGTGCAATATTGAATCGAATCCGGGACAAATTCTACCGAATTGTATTGTAGATTAAAAAAGTTATTACAATTATTATGTGCGTGTAAGTCAATGAGGGACGTGACTGGTTTCCATTTATTAGACACACTAGATTTCGTTACGGAAGGTAGCTTGAGGTTACACGGTTACCATCATGCCAATGTTTTCGCTGGACTTCGGCTACCGGAAATCGGCGGGCTCGAGGAGCAGAAGCTTTTCACGCTCGAGTAGCGACGACAGTTTCACTGGTAGCTTGAAGAAAAAATACGGACAACCCATATACAAGGTTTGAAGCCATATGTCTATTGACTAAATATGTATTTTTATCTCACTTCAGCATATTTTCCATCCAAGTTTTACTCGCTTTCTGCATAGCTCCATTTATCCATTACGGAAGGCCAGCTACCTTACATGCTGACATATTCCCGATGATTGTCAGTTGTAATATCATATGGCAGGCTTCTAACCGATTTGTACTTAACTGCACAGGTGTAACTCCGTGCTGCGTAACTTGATGAGGTTTCGACTACAGTGTGACAAGCAGTCCCGAACTTTTAAATTTTATGCCCAGAATAATCTTTTAGGAGAAAAATTTCAGAAGACACCTCTCTAGTGCAGCTCCAGATCATTAATACTTAAGGTATTGAATGCAAGATATCAGTTTTTGATTTTTCATCGAACAATGTCCCAAAATATATCACGATTGTTCTATTCTTTGAAAAATAATATTCTTTTCTCAAAAATTTATTTTCTAATTTTTGGAAAATAAGGATAAATGTGTTAAATTATGAAAACTGTTGATTTTACATCCTCGAAAATGTATTACCAACAAAATCATCCAGTTACACAGACTGAGATTTTGAAATTTTAAGTTGTCACTAGAAATGTAGCAAATATCTAAACAGAAGCGACGGTGGATTTACAGTTGTTCGCGCTTATTGCGCCATTGCGTGTGATAACGTTTTAGGAGACTGACAGCAGTGATTTGGACTTTTTCTTCGTCGTTTTTCAGTAGTCAACGGTTGGAAGGAATCGCGGGAATTTTAAATTCCGGTTCCCTCGCCAGAACTGTTGTTGTGCTCTGGTCTTACTGATATGCGTGGCAGTCAGTTCTGTGCCGAGTTGGTAGGGTCAGCTGCTTTTGATGTCTTTGCGTAGGCTGAACAGTCAGCATCAGCACATTCCATTCCGTAGTTTCCAGTTGCAATCCTAGATTTAGTCAGTATAGTAGTTGTTGCTTGAGTAAAACGCTTTTTGAAACCGTTTAGAAGTAGACGAGTTTCTCGTGATTTCTGCGTGACCATTTGTGATGTGACGTGATTCGAGATCACTAAATTAAATTGTAAAATCACAGACAACATAAAAACGTGGAATGCTTGTTCACAATTTAAGAGCGTGTTGGCTGTGATCTAGTAGTTTGGTGAGTTTCAAATATGAGTTAAGTGGGGCAATGTTTTATTGCACATCCTGCCTGTGACATATGCTTGTCTGGTAGGTTTAATCAAGATGTTCGATACCGTGTTGAAGTTACTTGTACACGGGGAACAAACATGTTTACCTTCTTTTGACATTTTGATTGTTACTGCATGAAAATTAAAAGTTGGTAACTGCGTGGTGGATGTTAAATTTAAAGCTGTTAGATGAGTGAAAATTGGTTTAAAGGCCGCTAGTTTTTTGCTCAGGAGAATGCTAAAGAGTTTATCAGGTCCAGCAGTCTTGACTCTTAAAACTAGATTATGACAGTTTCTGATTGACTACAAAAGTAGGATGCAAGGCTTAGACTGAGGGGGGAATAATTCGTGCAATTTCTGAATGCGCAAGTCACAGTTTTAATTTGATTCGTAATGTTGAGGTCGCGCATCGCTTGTGGCAGGATATGGTTTACCTGTGTCCCACTACTATTGTTTAATACTCCGAAAAGTTATAAATTCTTTACCACAGTATGTGTAATTTTTTCAGGGATCAATTGCGGTGTTGTGGCTGATCATTTAATTAATTTTTTTTCCAGTCTGCGGTGGAGGCATCTGGGAAGCTTGATTTTGGTGAGCTAGAGCTAGAACTGTACGACTCCAGATACATGCTCCGGGGAACCAAAGACTCGAAATGGACGGGGTGAGTAAGTTTATTTATTCGATCAGTGACATAGCTAGCTTGAATTTCTTCGTGCGAAGATTTGCGTGATTATGAACATGAAAAAGAGCGATTCATATGACATATTACTGACGTCCATCAAGGCCATCTTCGAATAGCCATTGTTTTCGTCGGTATTACAGGTAGTCCAGGCTCTAGTAATGAATAAAAGGATTGAACGTGTAAAAAACATGAGCCGCGCTGTCTGAAAGCTTTCGCGAGACTTGCGTGACTGCGGATCGTATAACCTCTATGATTTCTAAAATAGGACTAAATTTGGTATACAAGGGGTTTTTACGGGAATTATTTTTGAGAATTGAGAGCTAATTTGTTGTGAATTGTCATAATTTCAGCAAATGGTGCAAGCCGTCATGCATTCCGATCTCAATAATACTGATCCTTATTGTATTGGTTGTTGTACTATCCCTTCTGGATCACAAGTGGGAAGATGAGCGTCGACACCAGGAGCATCTGCTTGCTCAAGAATGGATCCAGTGTAGGAAAACTTGCAGGTGCTGTGAGCATTTAATGTTTCGGTCGTCCCGCTGGAGGATGTACGAGAAAGAACGAATGTTGCAATATTTATTTCTCATTCCAGGTTGAGTATCATTGAAAGCATTCCCGAAGGATTGACTTATA
Source organism: Pseudobourletiella spinata (assembly GCA_009870155.1). Lineage (NCBI taxonomy): Eukaryota > Metazoa > Arthropoda > Collembola > Symphypleona > Bourletiellidae > Pseudobourletiella > Pseudobourletiella spinata. The sequence goes on from WJFA01001872.1 coordinate 10,265, forward strand.
ACGAAACCCTACCGCATTTGAGCACATACGATGCCTGGGTTCATCTCATTAATTCTGCAGAAGAAAAAATCGAGATTGGCTCCTATTACTGGACGCTGCAAACCGGCAACCATTCAACAGCAGACAAGGTTACTTCGAATTGATGTTAATCATTTAGAATAGGCGTTAGCATGTGTCCAGCCGTCTTGGTTGTGTGGACCTTTAGAGACTATTCCTTATAGTCTACACAGATATCCGTCGTAACCCTCGGTTTATTGTAAGTACGGTTGTAATGATAGTGCTTTTCCATGCATTAAATCTTCGTGCAGACGCCACGTTCCGTGATTGTGTAGAGGCAACTCAATTGTTTATTTATTCGGATGAGTAGTGCTGACGCATGATGGTGATTGAGCCGTAGTTTTCGTTGATTTATTTCGATGGAAATTGTAGGGAAAAGATATATTTAGACGCTTGATGGAAGCTGGAACCCAGAGGAAGATCAAGATATCTATTGCTCAAAATGTGGAGAATCCCACGGAGCCGAGCACAGATACCGATGAATTGGCAGCAGCCGGAGCTGCGAAGGTAAACTCAGACAAGTGTGATCATGTATAGCAATGCCAGTTCTTCACGCATAAAAATTTAATGATGGCGTGTCTGCCTTAATATTTTAAAGGTGCGGAACCTGAATTTCACGCGGTTGTTGGGATCGGGTGTTCTTCATACGAAAATCTGGGTTGTTGACAGGAAACATGCTTATATTGGTAGTGCAAATTTTGACTGGAGGTCACTAACCCAGGTAAGCTCACTTGAAGTTGAAGAATATAATTTGTAAATGACTATGAATTTGTGCGAAGATTTAAGCAGTTTTAAGAATTTTTTAAAATTTTCTAGGTGAAGGAGTTGGGTGTTTTGGTGACGAATTGCAGCTGCATTGGGAAAGACCTTGGAAAAATCTTTGATGTAAGTTAACTCAAGGGATTCTGTGAAATTGTCAGAGTTTCGCCTCCGTTAAATATTCTGTTTTCTATTTCCTGGTTTAAACCTTAAAACCAGTATTCAGTATCGACATTCAAATCTAAATTAGTAATGAATCGTTTCCCTTGGCTCCGTGTCACGGTTCACCTGATACGGAGGAATTCATAAAACTTATTATTCTAACTACAGGTGTATTGGCTCCTCGGGAAGAATAATTCAAAAATTCCAGAGATTTGGGATCCGTCAGTGCAGACTTTGTACGGCAGTGATAACCCAATGAATATTTCCTTCAATAACACCCTGCATAAGGCATATCTTTCGGTAAGGCTCCTATTTTCTGCTAAAGATTTAGAGTCGTGTATTTTGATTTGGCTTTAGTCAACGGAAATTATTATTTCAGAGCTCTCCTGCTGTGATCTGTCCAACTGGGAGAACTGCGGATCTCAGTGCCATTTTAGATACGATGGACAAGGCCACAGAATACATACATGTTGCCGTCATGGATTATTTCCCTGTGACTCTTTACACTCCAGCAGTAATGTGAGTCTGAGTACTTAGTGTTTTCATACAGCATAGGTTCCTCTCGGTTTAAATTTGAAAGAAATTAATTTTATTGTTATCACAACATTTATCAACTGCACTTTATCATTAACATCGCACTTTATGAATACGAAATTAGCATTCAAGGAGTTACATAGTATTTTCAGTCTGTAATTTTTGTTTTGATGAAGCTCGGTGGTTCATATCTTTCTTCCAGAAAGTTAAATTGTTAATGGTTGGCAAATTGCAGGTACTGGCCCGAGATTGACAATCGATTACGTGTTGCAGCAGTGAACCGAAAAGTACGAATCCGGCTTCTCATGGCCAAATGGCAACATACAAGGGAAAGTGCTTTCAATTTTCTTCACTCATTGGCTGATCTCAACAGGACCTATCCGTGGGTTGATATTGAAATTGTAAGTCTGTATGATGATGGCTTGTTTATGCTGTAACATAATAGTATTCCAATTATGAAGTTTAACTACAGTATGTAAGTGTTTTACTATTTTGGTTTTAATAAGAAATTATTCATCGTACCTGCCGACGAGGAGCAAAAGAAGATTCCGTTTGCACGTGTAAATCACAACAAGTATATGGTGACGGACAAGACTGCCTATATCGGTAAGCGTTCTTGCAACCATGCATCTTTCATTGTAGGTCTGGATTTTATATTTGAGAATTGTGGAGTGAGGAGACGTGAATTGATTTGTATTATCGTCGTCATTGTACTCAGGTACTTCAAATTGGTCTGCGGATTACTTCATTGACACAGCAGGAGTAGGTTTTATTGCCACTCCTGATGAAAACAATGTGAAAACAAAAATGGAAAACTCCGAAAACGATGAGCCGAACATTCAAAAGCAGCTCACTTCCGTGTTTGAACGCGACTGGTCGTCGTCATATGCACACCCGCTGAGTGATTTCCCCTCAACCGAATTTCCCCCAGTGGAGGAAACTAACATGCCTCTCTAGCTTAAGTAAGTCCATTCATACAAGCACCAACAAAAACAAAAATCTCAAGCTTCTGCCACTCGGAAAAGCAAAGTGGACGATAAAGGCAAATAGCGTAAGAAATACCATGATGGTGTCTTTGCCTACTGTACTAGTGACGCACATCTACTCTCAATTCAAGTATGTACTGAATTGAATACTTACCGAAGGTTTTATGTGTTATTGATTCTGACATAAAATATTTCATTTAATTTTTATTTACGTGAGGAGAAATTTGCCAGATTAACCAGCAAATAGTTGTTGTTGCTTAACGGTTTTGTGTTCTGTTACAAAGTCGATTTTTCTATACGGCCAATCTTGCTTGTAGCAAGTTGTAACTGTGGATCTGATCCAAGCTATTTTTGCACATTATTCAATTGAATTGTGGCGGTGAAGTGGAAGATTTCAAGGACTGTGCTGGAGCTAATGGTCAATTACCTCAATCATCTGATATGAAAATAGATAAAAAATCTTAAGAGGTGAACTGAGGGAGAGAAACTGTCTTGGTCACCCTGATATCATGGGTAGAAGTAATTTGAACGGAGTTAGCTCATAAAGGAGTCTCATGTAGAGACGAACGTCCTCATGCCGGACAAGTGCCTTGCATTTAATCACGAATGCAATGAATCTAGTTTTGACCATTTTTTTAAAACTGATGGTATTATGATCTCCTTTTGTAAACTAATACCTGTGAGAGTTGTCTAATTCAACAGAGGTTACCTTCTTCGGTTAAGGTATAGGTTTGTTATCTGCAATCACATGGAAGAACAATCCCACCTGGGAATTTTCGCTCACAGAAGAAAGTCTGGAATTCAAACAACCCAGCCGTACAGCAGACGGTGAATCCGCGAAGAAACTTGTTTATATTTTACTCTATTCCAAAGTAGTTAGTTGAGGTTATTATTTATTGTGAATGTTATAAAGCCAATTAAAAATCTGTGAATTTTAAATCGCCACTACTTTCACTACCAAAAGCTCAAGCAGCGTCGAGTTAGGGTGGATGGGAAGGGTCGGGAGTCGCATGGCAGAAACTGTATGGATTTTCCTGGCCAACTCCGCCGTAGAATATTTGCGAAAGCCTTCGACAAACATGTCTCACCCTCAGTGTCCTTGCATGTCTTTCCTGTGGTTCCGGTGATGGAAAAAAATTGCGCTTGACGCGTTAGTGTGGTCGGAGTCATTCGGTCAGAATATTAACGCATGGTAACCCGGAGCCAGTCCAAATTTTTTCCAGGCTCAGCCTCGTGGTCGCTCGGCCCGCTTGGCCTTAGCATTCCTTACTTATTATGCTACCCGACGTCATGGTAACATAGTGTGAGTTCGCCGAATGGAAAGCTGCACCCACAACGTATTGAGTGCTTATACCATCAGCTTGGCTTCGAAAAGGAATAATTTTCAAACTCCTTAATCTTTTGCCGCCTACGTAATGTTGAAAACTATTCAGAAAGATAGATTTCGTCAAAGAACCAAGTTAATAGAGATGTCATTATTGGCGTTTAATCAGCGTATTAGCTGTGCAATATTTATTTTCCGTAAAAGTAGATTATCCCAACTACTTTTTACACGGACAGCTAATGACACAATACATGCAGAAAGTATATCCTTGAGAATTAACCGTGTCTTTATTAACATTATGTATGAGAAGATGCTGACTGCCATCATACTGTTTCCGTCGTTATAAACGCACCAATTACCAGTGTATTTCATGATTCAAGATTTGATTCTCGGAATTAATAGGAGCGGAATTATTCCCCTTTCATCTCCCAATAGTTTGTACTGATGCAGTTTACCGCAGGAAATCCTCAAGACGGAAATATCTAGCAACAATATAGGGCTGCTGGATTGCTACCAAGTATATGGGATGTGCATATGGTTCAACCATAATAAATGCATGTAGAACGTATTAGTTGTTACGAGTCACGAGTAACATTGATGAGTTCAGTAATGAAGAGTGATGGTTTTTAATAATTCCATAAGTTTAGGCATTGTGGCAAACTACAGAATTCTGAGGTTTCTCAGCAGTATAAACATTAAACAAAATACTATTCACTAATAAGTTGGTTACAATCCGTAGCAAAAAGTAGTAGCATACATCTCTACACACGTACAAGTGAAGCTCCACTTTCCCCAACTAATACATAATAAGTACCATTGCGCCTCGCAGTTAAATAAAACAATGGATACAAACTGTGCTCGCAAGTTACAGTTGATTCGGAATATTGATGGTCGCACCAGGGCAGCAAATAAGGGCAGAGCCGCTACTGGTAGCTGCATTTCCTGCCGCCGTCGCTGGTCGGGAGGAGCCCTCGCACGAGGATGCCGCCACAGTCAGATTCGGTGAGTCACAGAGGCAGAAGCCCAGGAACTGGTTTTTCGTGGAGCAAACGGCATTTCGGACACACGGGAGAGATCCGTCCAAGTTACAGAAGCCACCCACCGGTGACATGCATTTCCGCTGTTCCGCGTCGTAGATCTGCCAAACGTACTCACAGGCACACGTGGCATTTTGGCACTTGAGCTTGATGGACTCGTCACAGAATGGTCCCTCTTCCGCACAGGAATCTCCGTAGTTTTGACCAAGAGCCGATACTGCACTTCCCACGATCATGGCGCCAAGGAGGGCTACAAAAGTATGGCTACGTTCCGGAATCCGCATGGTCACTGTTTTAATTGCTTCTTGCAGTTGCTAGTACTGGTTGGGGGGATTCAAGAAAGAACAAATATTACTTTCCCACAGATGAGCCACAACTATTCAACAGATAATGACAAGAGCTTGATGCCATGCGCGTCGTGGAGACGAGTAAAATCAAGATGATTCTATCTGAGTGCTGGCGATCAGTTGATCGTTTGGTTCCAATCTCCTCATCCTATTTATCCTCCTCGGCCTGATTCCTGTGAGACAGGGGACGAGTCCACGTGTGCGTGTCATAATAAACTTGGCCTGACTATATAAATGCATAATTCGCATGGGAAATTTACAACGCCGTAATTATTTGTAGAAGGTCAATTTAAGGAAATTTTTTCGTGTCTCCGAGAGTCCTAACAGCAAGTGGCATAGAGCGGTTAGCAGGTCCTTCGAAGGAGCGTCTTATACTGTGTGAGCCACCATCCTCATCCTCTCCTGCCGTAATAATCTACAGCAGGACGACGAAGCCACACGAACCAACCTGTACGTTATGTGGTTACTTGTCCTCTTATCATCACAAAAAGCGTCAGCGAGGATCTGTCTTTAATTTACATACCTTGAAATCTCTATGTCTGTTCTTAACCTATAATAAATGTTGTATTTACTTGGTAACTGGCTAAAGTGAAGGTAAAAGTGAAGAGCCCACTCGAATTCTAAAGCTATCCTATGTACCGTCAGTTACTGATTATTATGCAGGACAAAAAAATTCTGTCCAAGTCACCAACAAGAGTTACCATTTCAATTACTGATCAGTACATACATATACATACACACAGCTACAGTACAGACTGATTCATACCCAATCCCCCCTGACCATTTCATGTCAGATATAGCTATGTGCGACTCATGTTGTCAACCACGTTACAAAATTTCACACACTCCCGGCACATAAGCAATTTCGTGAGTTTAGTCCATGAATGATGCCGAAAGGTATGGCAAGTATGTGGTTATACACTTGCTAAAGCGCAGTGGATACGTATATATCTCAGCAACTGGGCGGCAGAGGCAAGTTTTTGAAGATGAGACTTTTTGTGCCATTTCTTTGTTTTCCTCACTCATTTTCCCTCTCTAACTGGGACTTGGCCTGACTAAGCTGCGTAGCGGAAAGATGACAGTGTCACTTTGTCTCCTTTGATTTCGTTGACAATTTTTTACTCCCCTACACTATCTACAGCACTTCCTCAAGGATCCTACCGCTTCCTGTTCCAGTACTTTGATCAAACATACAAAAGATTTCATTTTTTTACTATAGCAATATTTTTTTCAAACAAGAATTTGTGCATCTTATTCAAGACACTTCCTCAAATGTGAACAGTATTATTGTGAGCACAGTTAGTTGGGTTACTCGTATTTGCTGGAATGTCATTATTCTTGTGTGACTTGACTGGTAACGAGCTACTTGAAATGACTTTTTTCGCGCTAACTAACATGAAATGAACAATTGAGCCGCAAGGTTAAGTGTCTTCCTGTTGTTACGATTGATGTTTGGAGGTACTGCGAAGCTACAAATGCCCTTAGAATAGCATACATAATTGATGTGTTACACAATAAGGTTGCAGACATTGTGCATTTGCGAGGAACCCGCTACTTGTGCACTGTCTTCTGCACGACATTCAGCGTGGAACCATGTTAAGCGAAGTGCTGTGTATCCTAAAATGATAGGTGCGATTTGTTTTGCGAAGAAAAGCTGAACCCTGTGCCCTAGTACAAGAATTTTGAGCTCATAATGAAAGATTATTTGGGATTTTATCTGATATAATATCAGATAAATCCTTAGCCTCGTTCAGACCCTGAAATGGGAGCCGAAAAATCGTTTTGCGTGTGGGTGGGAGGATTAACGTGGATGTAAATGGCAACTTCAAACTCATTCGGAGCTCAAACGTGTTTACAAACAGATATAAGCAATATAAGCAATGGTTCATTCAAGAGATATTGGCAAGCGTAATTTATTCAATAGATTAGAAAAATTGGGTCATGTGGGAGCGTAACCTTGGATGACCCTACAGGATCACAACATTATGTCGTTTTGACCCCAACGATAAAATATCCTTTATATACCCATTACCTCTCGAACAAACTGTAACTTGCGTCTGTGAGTCAACCCGATTGAGCCATTGACGAGTTTGAAATTGCTGCTCAAGCGGAAGTTAAAAAACCGCAAAATGGTAATTTCGGGACGTTATTCTACTCGAAGCCCGTGCACTTTGTGGACATTTACCACGTAAATTTTCAAAGATTCATCTTTCATCCAAACTCACTGCCGTAGATAAAATGGTCAGATTTTATTCACAATTCAAAGGGTGCCCATCACCCTGGGTCACACTCTAATTTATCCATTTGTTCCCTTAACATAGCCCTTCTAAACCTCATTAAAAGATGAGTAACCACAACTTGTTGTCATGTAGCAGGCATATTTAATGATATGCTACAAAGCTGGTCAAGTTTGTGCCGTAATAAATAAATAGGAAATACCCGCGGACAAATTGAATGAACGTGTTTGAAAAATTCACTGCCTGAAAGCAGGGAGCGCCTGCCCCTGCTCGTTCTCGCTCGAATAACATTTCGATCCTATTTAACACGCAGGTTTCACTTTCCGTAGCAAGGGGTAGGAGGTGCAGCAGTTGTCGTTGTGGTTGTGTGTTGCTGGGGGATTCCGGTATGAAACTCTACGTCCAATGACCACGTGTTGTTTGACTTCCCGTAAACAAATATACAGGAGTTGTGAAAAGCGCAGCAGGGCCCGCAGTTCTGGAGGCCCTCGCGGAAAGTGAGGGCGACCCGCTTTGAGTCATAGATGATTCGGCCGTAGTCGGGTCCCTCAAGATAAGCAGGCCACGTTCGGATGCCGCACTCACGATTCAGGTGCGAGGAAAGAAGTCCTGGATTGTAAGGCTGGGCGAAGACAACGAGGGCACTCCTACTGTCAATAGCAATAGCGGTTTTAACCGGGCCGTACTGACTCTCGTGGATCCGGAGGTGAACCTCCAAGCTGTAGTCATAGACCCGTAGGGCTCCGAGGAGTCTTGCACCAGTATTTCTAACCTTTGAAACTTGCGGGAAATTTGCACGAATAGTTGTTACAGATGC
>WJFA01001873.1:0-18502 GCA_009870155.1 Pseudobourletiella spinata
ATTACTTCTCCAAATTTGTCATTTTATTGTAATTATTTGTTCTCAGTATATACGCAAGGTAATTATAAATATGTTAGAGGATGTTTTTCTGTTTTATTGTATTTATTTTTAGTGATTTTTAGTAATTAATAATCAATCGTGGAAATGAGGCTGCATCGCTAAGTGTTGTTTATGTCAATTATTCTCCGTGCGCAATAAACTTAAATAATTTCCCATATTCCCTGCGGAAACGCGGCCTGCTATTGTCACCTCAGCTAAAGCTCTCATTGACTGGGTTATATTTATGCCTGACTACTGGACCTCTGGAGTGCTGAATACATAAAATTTTGATTTGAAAATATGTAGTGTGAGAATTATTGGTGACGCTTTCCAGAATGAACCTTGGATGTTGATGATCCTTCACGTAGGAGGTGACGTGATAACACTCACAGTTATCTTATCAGGATTATGTTATGTTGGGCGAAGTGCATGTACGTCTTATTAATTATTATCTGTCTCGGAAAATATCCTGTGGAAAACCGTGTCTATTTCTCTCTGTACTTTACAGTGTAAAATTAATTAATACATTTTTAACAGTTTGTCCCGCGTTTGACCCCATGCAGATAAATGGCTACGCTTACTCCCTAATAGTACTGGACAGCAGCACATCATTTCATTTCAGTGATCCGATCCGAGAGAGATTCCCTTCATTATATTTAATTCACATGACACAACTCCCGCTCCGCTTGGCAAATTAGTAGCGGGAAGTTTTGGACATGAAATTCTGCGTGCTCGGTTCGGGAATAATTGGGCTGTCCACAGCCTCAGAATTACTAACAGCCTTCCCGTCGTCCCAAGTGACTATAATTGCTGAGAATTTTCCGGGGGAGACAACGAGCGATGGTGCAGCCGGGATTTTCCGACCCGGTGGCGGGTTCCGAGTTAGCGGGGACAAGGATGGGAATTTGCCAAAGTGGGTTTTTCTTGCAACTTTCATCTCATCGGTTTTCAACAGTAGTCAGCCTGTGATTTTCTAAATGGCTAAATATTGGCTTATTTTCCGCAGGCAATGGCTGAAAAACTCGTGGGATCACTACAACGACTTGGTCAGCTCTGCGGAAAATCCACTATTGCACGGGATCAAGTCCGTGTCAGGCTACTTATTTTCAAATGGGAGGGACACGACGAGAGTGAGTATTACAGCCATAACGGATGACCACATATTTTTCATGGCCAGTTTGATCTGCGATATCTTAAACATAGAAATCTGCAATGTTGAAAATTTAAATTTTAGAATGGGCTCCTACAAGACATTGTCCCGACCTACCGCACAGCTACACAGGATGAGCTCCAGATATGTCCAGGAAATTGGGAGTTCGGCTCGTATTTTAGCACTTTGGTTGTTGACTCCAGTAGGCATCTAAAATGGTTGAGCCTAAGGTAATCCGATGTTTTTATTTAGTATTATTATTTGTATTGATTTGGTATCTGCAATGTGTTCATGTGTATGTCGCGATTCCATTTTTTCAGACTCGAGGGTCGTGTACAACTGATACGAGCCAGAGTTGACAGTTTCAACGAACTGGTGGATTACGACTGTGTTTTCAATTGCACCGGACTCGGAGCCAAATGGTTATGTGCGGATGACAATGTCGTTCCTATCCGTGGACAAGTTTTTAAAGTAATTTTAAAAATTTGAATATGCCGCTCTCTAGCTGTACCATAAAGTTTTATTTCTGCAACTCTATATATTCCTTCAGGTGAAGGCTCCATGGATTAAAATGTTTTACTACTCCAATTCGGACACGTACATCATCCCCGGAATGGACTATGTCACCTTGGGTGGAACTCGTCAGTTTGATAATTACAGCACCGCCATTGATCCTCATGACTCGGCTGGGATTTGGGAGCGGTGTACGCAACTAGTGCCAAATCTTCAGGCTGCTGAAGTGGTTCGAGAATGGGCCGGGCTTCGACCTTACAGGGATGGAGGAGTTCGGAACGAAGTGGAGTTGATAAAGATTGGTGGGCGACGGCTTAAGGTATTGAATAGATTTGTGGTATTACGACCCATTGCCTACTGTGTAAAGTAAGTTCGATTTTCCCTTACTTTTCTGCAGGTAATTCACAACTACGGCCACGGCGGTTACGGGGTCACGTTCGCACCTGGATCCTCCAAACATGCAGTTATGACGTTTACCGAGTCCCATCGCGGCATTTGGAGACTGTGGCGCTCCAAAATCTAGTCGAGACATGACAAAATTGACTCACATTTTAAAAAATAAAGTTTAATAAAAATGAAGTAAAAAATGCTGCTTGTATTTAGCTGAAGGGATTTTAATTCAGCTCTATTATTTTTTTACAAGCTAAATTGTTGCGAAAATTATTGATTTTTTTAAATTGAAGATGAAGTGCTCGTGAGACTCCTCCGCACAGCTTGTGGAAGATGAAGCGAGTAACACTTAACACTTTTCAGTTTTAAAAGTTCCAAAACTAGACCAGCAGTACAACATTATAAATTGAATTAAAATTCAAAAAATTCCAAAATGTTGTCACCAAAATGGGCTAGTGGTCCATTTAATGGTCCGGCTAATTGGATTAGGAATAAATTGGAGGCCTCAAATCCTTGCATCTTTTCCGTGAGATTTCATGAGACTGCCTGATCCGAACTGTGCGACTATAGTCTGCGTCAGAAATGGCGCGAAATTAACTCAATGTTCCCATACAAAAACACAATAATAATATCATCGACAAGTAGTAGTGTCAAAGTGGAGTTGGCAGCATAATTTTGTGGCATACAAAATTTAAGTATGTGGTCATAGGTTTTGCCGCTAGTACTCCTTGGATATGAAACCATGCAATTAAGGGTGGTTTCATGGTTATGCCACATTACCACACATTTGCAGTTGATAATGCCGGTTTACGACTGATGTGGAAAGCCAGGGACTTTGCGTGCAACGTGGCTAATAGCCCTCATGAATAAAATTACTTTAGTGTCACCGCACGACTCATCTCACTGAGAGGGACATGAGTTATTTCCTGTTCAAACATTTAATTTTAGATTCATAGTCGTAGTGAGACTATGAAAGTTAACTTAAACAAGCTCTTGGTATTGTTCACCGCCTAATTCGGAACAACATGTTTAAGCTCGAGTCATACATCACGCCTTACATATTGGCATATTTGGACAAGTACTTTAAGAATTTTAACCCAGCTAACTTTCAAGTAAGCCTTCCACGCCCTGTACTGATTTGATGACAGAGATTTTGAAATTACTAAATTTCAACATGACTATGGATGATCTTCACAGGTTTCCCTATGGACCGGAGGTGCTAGCTTCAACAATCTCGACTTAAACTTGGAAGTACTCGAAGAAGAATTCAATCTTCCGGTGAATTTCGTGAGTGGGCACATTCATGAGCTTCGTCTGTTCGTCCCGTGGACGAAAATCACCTATGAGCCCATTGTTGTCAATGTCAACACAATCGGTACTAGCATTCATTCTAAATGTGTTTACGACAATGACAAGGAGTCCAAACAGCTACAAGAATGCGTTGCAATACTTGTTGCTATGTGTCACGATATAATTGCAAAGTCATCAGCCTTGCCTCCAGTTACTTTTCATGGAACATTTTGACATTTTCTAATGTTACAGAGATCACTTTAAAGCTGAAGAAAGATGGTGCTGCTCAGCCTGCTGCCGCCAAAGGGTCAAACAACAAGAATCCTAAAACGTAAATAAAATATCCGTCAGAATAAATGCAGTAAAGCTCTGCGAGGGAATAATGCAATTTTGCTTTAATTTTTTGAAAATTTGCAGAAAATTACCCAAAGAACCCGAGGAGGCTCCAGGCTATGTTCAGAACTTGGTTAACAAAATGGTTAACAATATTCGGATTGACTGCCACAATGTGATAGTTAAGTTGGTAGAGGAAGACATTGTATTCACTCTCAATGTCAAAACTGCCAGCTTATCCCCCATGGATGGGGACTGGAACGCGTCTTTCATTGGTAGCTGCACAGTTTGAAAATGATAAACCCGACGAATTCAAAGTGAGAGGGGATGTGGTGATTAACTTTTCGGCTTTATTTCTCAAAATTCCAGATCTCGTCCCTCCGGAGCTGACGCTGAGGAGACAGTTATCCTTTTCCGATCTCACCGTTTGCCTTGATCAGACAAACAGTGCTGGGAAGATTGAACGCTACCTGGTAATTAAAACTAAATGGTCTCCTATTTTATGTTTTTTAATTATTGATGCCCTATTTATTTCGATTTATTTTTTTGACGTCCATTTATTTTCATTTATTTCTTACTTAATGCCCATTTATTTCGACTTATTTTCTATTTGACGCCCATTATTTTTTATTCATTTTTTATTTAATGTCCCATTTATTTCGATTTATTTTTTACTGGATGCTTATTTATTTTGATTTATTTTTTACTGGATGCTTATTTATTTTGATTTATTTTTTATTTAATGCCCATTTATTTCGATTTGTTGTGGCTTTTTTCCTATTTATTTTCTACTTATTTTTTATTTGTTGTATTTTTTTTACTATTTATTTTGATTTATTTTATATTTGTTCTCTGAATTTTACTATTTATTTCCTTTTTATTTCTTGACTGTTTATTTCTATTTATTATTTTACCTTCTATTGTTGTAATATTATTTCTGTCCATTTTATTTTATTTCGCAGTTATTTATTATTTGTCTAATTATTATGAAGTTTCGCGATTTCATTTCCGTTTATGTTTGTTATGTTCTATTTGTTTATGGAGTTTATTTGAATTTCCTCAGCAGTACGACGATTTAATTTTGTCTTTTCTTTACAGGAACCGCTTTTGTACAGATGCTCCTTTAGTATTCGGATATTTCAGCAGTATTTCAATCAGTTTGCGAGTCGCCCGCATTTCACCAGAATGGATTTGTACTCTGAAGAATTAAAGTTTACCATTACAGACGAACAGGTAGATCCACACAATTCGCACCACCCAATCCAAACCGTATTCTCATCATGCTATTTCTTTCCCATCGCAGATTCCCATGCTACTGCGCCTCTACAATCTCATCCTCGCTGTCAAGAATAACCTGTCTTCCAGAACTCTCCTTAGTGATCCAGTCAGTACAACGTGCACGGGTCTGTCAACCTTTTCGATCCCCCCATTCTTGTTCCCCCTCAGTTTAAAATGTCAGCTCAAAATAAATTCAAAATTTCTTTATTTCCTCAAAGGTGGGAAAGTCCTCGTGGATAGCGAGGAGGTCCTGGACGAAGATGACGACCCTGTAATGAGTTGGGCTACATGGGCCGTCGGTTGGATTCCGGATATCCCCGCCACTATTTTGAGCGCCGTTGATGATGAGGAGTCTTATGAAGAGGCGGAATCGCCCGAGCTGACGAGTCACCTCGGGATTTATGCCAATCGGATATCCGTCGTCTTCAAGGGGATGGAAACTGTGGCGGAGCAAAAGAATACGCGCGGGGCTCCCCGAGTCAAGTTCCAGCCGTTCCTCCAGTGCTTCCTCCAAGGGTTCATGTGCGACATTGTTCAGCGCGGGACGGAATCAAATACCTTTGCAGGGTTATCCCAGGTTTGGCCTCCCATATGCTCGAATTGGCTCCGATTATTGGTTGTATAATTATTTCAGTTTTATTGGAATTATTTACGGTTTATTGCAGATCATTGTGGAAGGGATGCAGGCATGTCCTTGCGGGATGAAGGACTGCTATCAGGACAAGGGATCGGAAACGAAAAACAATGAATATTTACGGGTCGGGGAGGCCAATTTAGATTTTGCCAATAATGGTCTCTTCGAAGACGGTGCTAAAGTCCAGCCGCCGCCGGATGCCCTCTTTCAGTTTGAGAATCGCGTAGAGATTTTTACAGGTTTGAAAAAATCCCGCTCAATAGTACAAAAAAATAAAATAATTATTTTCTGAATTGTCAGGTAAACTTTCAATATGTGAAACATGTGAGATTTTGACTTTGTGAATTGCCAGAGGAAATGATGCTGAACAGGGCCCCTGCCTTGGCCGTGGAGTACATTGACACGACCCGGAATTCGGAGTCCCTGGAAGATTCCAAGTCTCATCATTCCGCCAGTTCCTGTGATACCTTTGATGTTGCGTTAGATAGACTTCTGTGCCGCCTCGTCGTCGCCCCATTCTCACTCCGCGTCTGCTCCGGATCCATTCACCGGCTCAAAATGATCCTCTTCTCAGCCAATCAGTATGAAGGTGAACAGCCGCCGCCAGTGCCTCAATTAGGTAATGCGCATATAATTACTGGATACCTATTTCTTGGCTGCTATTATTTTATCCCGTGTGGTTTTTAGTAGTGCCTCGACCACGTGGTCCAGAGGGCGACAGGGGTGAGCCAATGGATCTCTCTGGTGCCCGAAACATGGAGTCCGCCTTCCACATTTATCAGTTCACAATGATCCGGCCGTACATCGAAGTAGTGGCTGGGGACCACTTGGACTTTGACCAGCACACTCACATTCGTGCCAAATACAAACGAAGGAAAGCCACGACGCTGACTCCACTATCGGATGTGTTACCAGAGTGGCCCAAAATCATCGTCACCTTCGGCTGTATTGACGGGAGGGTGGTGGAGCCCAATGGGAGCTTTCATAGGCTCATGAAAAAACCCGGGATGTTCCCTCGGCACGTTCTGGAATTGTTCAATCAGAAACTCTCTGTGAAGGTTTGTTAGCGGGGAAAGAATGTTGTGAGATGAAAAAAAATAGGATAAAAATGGGATGGTTTCCTAAATGAGTTTTTTCCCGTCCTTCCAGGTTTTTAGTGCGGAAGTTAAACTGCAGTCGGATAAGTTCCTCGTGCCGATCTCCATTCCGTTTAATATGGAGTTGTCATTTTCCTCTGCGCTGCGGCCCGAGTTGTGGCCAAGTAACTTTAGTCCGGTGTCGAAATTAGATGTTCTCTTAGGTAAGCTGTCAATTTCGCACAGGCCGAGGGCGACTTGGACTTGTTAATCCGTATTTAGTTGCTGATTTCTGTTTGAAAAAAATTATTTCCAATTAATTTGAACATAAAAAATTGTACGTAAAATTTTGTACTCAAAAAATGATTTAAAAAAATGAGAAAAAAATACTTATAAAAATAGAAAAAAAGCATTTACAAAAAATGGGAAAAAAATTTGCAAAAATGAAAAAAAATATAAAAAATTAAAAAAATTATTGATACAAAGTGAAAGAAACATTAATAAACAATGGAAAAAAATATTTATAAAAAATGAAAGAAATTGAAAAAATTGAAAAAAATATTTATAAAAAATGAAAAAAAATTTAAAAATTTAAAAAAAAATTGTAAAACACGGACAAATATTTGTTAAAAATTTAGTTCTAAAAGTTATTTGTAAAAAATTTCAAAATGAGCACATTTATTACGTACAATTTTTAGAAATATTTTTTTTGAGTTGAATTTGTAGAACATACTTTTTGAGTACAAAATTTAACGTTGAATTTGTCATAATAAATTTATTGAGTATAAAATTGTATGTTAAATTTTTGAACGTGAAATTATTTGGGAAGATTACATTTTTTGTGTTAAATATTTTTGTATAATTTCGCAGAGGATTTTCGTATTAATCTGGCCAAACCGCACCTGATGCTGTTGCAAGTTATCGGGATCAGCTGCTACGATGAGCGGATCTCCGACCATCTCACCTCGTCCACCATTCTGCGAGATCTGCCCAACTATAGTAAGTCATCATCATCATTCCTGGAGAAATAAAATTCTGAAAACAAGATGAAGATTCCAATTTTATACTAATTGAATGTATTTCCAGACCAGGGGGATATCGTGGTCCATATCACAGAACTGAGCATCGAGGCCGTCTTCACCCGCGTGCTCCACAGTCTCCGGATCCGCCTCGGTTCCCTCGGCATCTTCATTCACAGTCCCCACCAGGTGACCCCGATCCCGATTTTTGAAGGGCCACCAAGTAACCGCCCCGACCCGGAAGGCCTCGCCGTCATCCTCATCCAATATCCGCTCCAACTCCTCGACGACCTCGCCAACCAAGACCTCCCGAGAAACTCGGCCACCGTCGCCAATGACATGACGCCACTGCTCATCGTGAACATTTCCGAGTTCCTCGTCCAGTTCGAACTGATATTCTTCCAATGGCTCAGCTACCATCCCCGCCAGATGCCATCCAGCATCCCCGAAGCCCTCCAGTCCAGCAGCCACAACGTGTACCCAATGATTCCGGTGAGCCGGACGTCGTCGAGGATGTCGGGGAGCAAGGCTCAGTCAAGTTGGTCCACCTCGGATGAGAACAACGTCATCGGGAGTGTGACGGGGAAGGATTTCCAGCAACTGTACAGTCCTCAGGCCTCACTCACAGCGCCGAGTATGGTTCAAGAGGAGGAGGCGGAGGAGGTGGTTTATGTGGAGCCGCCGAAGCGACGACGACGAAAGTCAACACTGGAAGAGGAGTTCCAAATGAGGTTTTCCCTACCGGTGTACGTGGAGACGTGGAACAAGTGGGTCCTCACCCACTTGAGCGTCATCATGAAAAGTTTTATCGTCGTCAACATTGGCCAAGGGGATGTCTGGTTCCCCGTGGGACAACACTCCTTCATCTCCTTCAGTGATGGAGGCAATGCGAACGGGATTTTGGTGATGACCCCGAAGATCAGCGCACTGCCCGAAGGCCCCAAAGTTCAGACGGCCTACAGCTCCGTAGCGTTGCCCTTCCAACTGCCGGCGGAGTACACGGGGAGGGAATTATACCCGGTGAGGATCACAGCAGAGAACTTCACAGTGTCCACATCGCACGTGAAGGATGGGAGGCAGCCGTTTAGCTTACCGCTGAACGTACTGTTGACGTTGACGCTGTCGGAGAAGCAGGTGGAGGGGAAGCCGTCCGTCATTGCTGCATTTCTTCACACGGATATCCCTGCCGTCAAATTATCCATTTCGTATGCGCAGGTGAGTGTGCGGACTTGTTTAGGAGGTTTAAATGCAATTTATGCAATTATTTAATTAATAAAATAAAAATAATATGAAGTAACAAATTAAAATATGTGGTACAATAAATATGATAATAATGTACAATAGTATGGAAGAAATTTTAATTTTAATGTTTTGAAATGTATTTAATTTTTATTTTGATATAAATTTTAATATTTGAATTTCATTTCCCTGTTCTGCTTTAGATAAATCTGCTGTTGAGGTTCATGGAACAGTGCCTCCACACGTCTGCGATCCTCCTCCAAAATTCTGGGTCCCTCATGCTCAGCCCCATAGAAAGTGTGGAGATGGACTTGCCAGATTTGAGCGTTGAGCAGGAAAAGCGACGAATCGATCCCGCCAGTGTAATTGGTTCCAAGGGTAAACCAATTTACGTGCCTCAACACTCGGAAAATCTGTCCTTGCCGGAAACGGACATTCCAAACTTGACCGAATCTGTTGACAGCAGTTTTAAACGTAAGTTTTAACTCGTGCCTGGGGAATGGTGGGGAATTTTTTTAGTATCTTGTGTAATTTGTATTTTATTTTTAATTTTTAAATTTAACATTTTATATAATTTTTATTTTATTTTAAATTTTTAAATGTAACATTTTATATAATTTTTATTTTATTTTAAATTTTTAAATGTAACATTTTATATAATTTGTATTTTATTTTAAATTTTTAAATGTAACATTTTATATAATTTTTATTTTATTTTTAATTTTTAAATTTAACATTTTACACAATTTTTATTTGATTTTTAATTTTGAAATTCAATACTTTATGTAACTTGTTTTTATTTTTGATTTTTAATTTTGAAATTTAAAATTTCATATAACTTGTTTTTATTTTGATTTTTAATTTCCATATTTTATATAATTTATATTTTATTATTAACTTTTAATATTTTATAATATTTCTAATTTTATTCTTAATTCTGAAATTTAATATTTCATTTAATTTGTTTTTATTTTTTAAATTCTATTTCAACATTTTATAAAATTTTTATTTTTATTGGTATTTTACTTTTAATTTTGGGAATTTACATTTTCAAATAATGCCTTCTGTACTTTCTGTAGAGGGCCAGGCTCAACCTGAGGCAACAGTAGGCCCTGAAGCAAGGACCTCCGTCTGGTTCCAAGTCACGCTCGCGCAATTTCAACTCATTGTGATGAATGCGACGCGGGAAGAAGGGCGCGTGGATCAATTAGTACTTGAAATGGAAGATATCGTGTCGTCCCTGGATGCTCAGGCTGTCTTTGTCAAGTGGGTCCTCAAGGTGGCGAGCGTCAGCTTGAGAAGTTATGAAAGGTGCGTTTAAAGCCCAATCTTAATTGAAACCTAAATATAAGGCAGGATCTACAATTTTTTTTCAAAAGTAAATTTAGAATGTATAAAAATTACAATGATGGTTATTAATTATTATTATTATGTTTTTTAAAATAATAATTTTTCAGAACCTCCGAAGACCGGTGGGACGTGGGGAAATGTCGCGGGATCATCGTGTCCAGCAACGAAGAGATCACGCGGGATATCAAGATCCTCAAAGGTGCCGCTGCTAGTCACAAGCGACAGTCATTCTCCCTATCGTCGACCCCCGTTCACTCCCCCACAGTGAAGCCCACCAATAGCGGCTCATCTCACGCCCCGCCCAAAGCCCGCGGGATTCTCAACTTCACTTTCACGCGGGTCCAGACGAAAAATTTTCACCGGAAATCCGAAATTTCCCCAGTGCTACGGTGGAATGCCGCCATCAGGCGTCACCGGGAGCGCAACAAGGAATCCCGCTATGACTTGTATGAAAATGAAGATGAGCGCTACTTGAGCGAGTTTGACTGCAAAGTGGGTGCGCTGGATCTGCTTTTGGACTTGGCCGTTTTGAGCCCATACGCCAGGATCCTCAATCTACTGTCCTCGGTTCAGTTCCCCAGCGAAGATCCGAGGATCTCCGTCATGCCTTATTATAGCAATACGACGCTGCCGTTGGTTCACATTGAGACCGGGACGGTGCGAGTGTTTTTAAAAACGGTTTTGCCGCCCGGGGCCCGGATTGAGACTCCCGATATTGTTACGTTTCAAATCTCAGCTTTGGCGCTCCATTCCCAGGTATTTTGGAGACTTTGAATTTGGCGATACGAATTAATTTGTTCAGTAAATTAAAATAATTCAGTAGGTAATTTCATAAAATGAATAATGAGTTAATTAAATCATTTACAGCGTTTTTCATGAAAATAATATTACTGAACAATTTTAAAAAAATGTGTTCTGGCTTTTTACAGACTGAAAATCCGCTGACCCGAACGATCGTAAATAAGGAACTGTACCGGATCGGCGAGCACACCAGCATCCTCGAAGTCCCTGGCGCCCCCGTCGAAGATCGTCAGTACCAACTCGACCTGGACGGGGTCATGATCTTTACGTGTCACTGGAAGGACTTGAAAGCCAACAGCCGGGAACTCCTCCCGAGTCCCACGAGCACGATCCTGAAAACGATGGGCGAGAATCCCGCGCTGGAGTGGAACACGGCCCTTCGACCTGAGAGCGTCGCGGAGGAGCTCCTGGGTCAACCCATCCTTGAGCGGCTCGTCCTGGGCATCACCTTCGCCCCTGCCATCGTCTACGAAGGCAATGCGGAGGAGGTTGAGAAGCACGTGGTCGTTGCAGGGCACGCCTTGGAAGTGAATGCCATGAGTGAGGTGTTCATCTACGTGAACCTCCACCAGATCGCCTGCATCCAGGGGATCTACGTCGACCTCTGCGACATGGTCAAAGAATGCACGGCAGGGTCTGTGGTGGAGTCCAAGGAGGAGATCATCTCGTTTAATTTGAACCGGGAATCCGATTCCGGGATCGACTCCATTGTTGCCTCCACTACAAATGAGGCTTTGGAAGGGGCGGGGGAGAAGAGCAGTCAAGCGCTGTTGGCCATGGTCAAGGATGGCAGACTCATGACTGAGATGGGCGGGCCGAGTCAGCCGGGAATGGTCCCGCTCGATGTGCTGTTGACGGGGTCTTTGGTTCAACTGATGACCTTTGACACGAAACATAGGTTGGCGGTGGCGGAGGAGGGGAAGACCAAGATTATCGGAATTGTACCGCTGGTTTTCTGGGCGCTGTCTCAACCACATGTAGTCGTCAGTGTGAGTGAGACGGCGCAGCGGGCGGAGATTTCCATTTTTGATCTGCTCCTGGGATTTGCATCGGCTGAGAAACGTGCGTCAAGCTCGAATTGTGTCACATTTGGAATTTTTGGGTTTTTATCGGGAATATTTTACATGATTTCTTTGACAGCTGTTTGGTATTATTTTTGATTATTTTTGTCGTATTTTGTAGATAATTTTGTTTAAATTTTTATGGAATTTTTTGTACTTATTTTGTTGATTTTTATGGAATTTTTTGTACTTATTTTGTTGATTTTTATGGAATGTTTTGTACTTATTTTGTTGATTTTTATGGAATATTTTGTACTTATTTTGTTGATTTTTATGTTTAATTTTTATTGAATTTTTTCGACTCATTTTGTTGGTTTTTTTGTTTAATTTTTATGGCATTTCATGGACTTATTTTATTCATTTTTTGCCTTATTTTTATTTAATTGTTTTGCCTTATTTTCACTGGATTTTTGTGGAATTTTTTTTCGACTTTTTTCGCATTTTTTGTTGAATATTTTTGTCTTATTTTGATTTAATTAATTGTACCTTATTTTATTTTGAGTGTTATTTGGATTATCTTGACTAATTGTTTGGCTGTATTTTTGTGGATTGTTTTGCTATAATATTGTGGATTATTTTGCTGTATTTTAATTGAATATAATTTGCCTTGTGCTTCCTAAATTTTTGACATTATTTTTGTTGATGTTTTTGGTTCATTTTACTGAAAATTATTTTCCTTGAATTTACTAAATTGTTGGCATTATTTTTTTTTGATTTTTATTAAGTATTGTGTGGCTTATTTGCATGCAAGTTTTTGCCTCATTGATATCAAAATGTTGTCTTACTTTTAGTGATTGTTTACTTTGCTTTTTTCTAAAATATTTTGTACCCTTTTAGGCTCAATCCATCAGTTTGTGCTGCCGACGGTGAACGACTATCCAGATCGACTGTTTGAATGTACGCCGGGAGAGCGGGATCCGAAAACTGGGATGATCCCGCCCTTCTTCACCGCCAAGTTTCTGGATTTCCTAAGTCGACCCTGCAAGTCAAAAACAAAATTATTGAATGATATGAAAAATTCTGAGAAATTCAAACCCAAAATGAATTGGTACGATTTCATTTTGAATCCAGGTGACTTCAGCTGTGGCTTTGCCTGCCCGATTCGGATGACCTTGAATCGGCGAACAATCAAGAATTTCCTCCGCGTCCAGAATTACTTTGACAGCGTCCACTGGAAAATGTCGGGGCACGGGGCGGGTCACGGTGACAAGTGTTCACAGCCTTTCTCATCCCAAAAGCGGAAAAGTTCCGACCGTTCCCTTCTCAGCAGTGTGAACGGGTGCAAAGTCAGTTTCAGTCAAGTTGTCTGCACCGTCGTGGAGGAGGAGGTGGAGGAGGGACTGCCCCGGTCATCTGCTGCCCTCAGTTTCTCATCCTGTGTCATGACGGTCCGATCCCGTGTTAAGAACTCAGCCGTTGCAGCTGGGACTGAAGAAACCATCGTACCGGATAATGTTTTTGCGGATGTGCGCGTGCGCTCTGTGACACTTACGAGTGGGATCGGGACGAGGTGTGTCATAGCTTCCGAATATTTGAATTTTTTCATCTCAATTTGCTGAAATGCTTTGACCTTGGGCTGTCCAGGCGTGACATTATTATGACCCCATGGGACGTGAAGATGAGAGGAAGGATCCGGTGGAAGCCGTGGAGGGCCACGCCGAGCATCACGGCCACTTTCAGTGCCGATCCGGTTTCGGTCCATTTTGGACCCCAGAATTTGCTGGCTTTGCTTCAAGTTTACCAGACATTTGGGAATTACTTGCTCGTGAGTGGATTGGTGGACTTTGGAGTTGGTAATGTTGTTGCGGGATTGTTTGAAATATTTTTTTTAAAATCACAGGATTTCTTGGCGTATCAAGAAGAGAAAATCGAGAGGATTATGCATGTAGCGCCGGGGGAGTCGGCGCTGCCTGTGGAAGAGTATGAGGATGACTTGAGGGGCTCGACATTTAGATTTGTGGAGCAGGAGAATTCCTATGAACTGCCTGAAGTGTACCAGATTGCGTTTAGTGAGAAGGATCGCACCATGACTTGGCGCTATCCCCACAAGAGGGTACTAACGCGCGTGGAATGTGCGCCGCTTCCGTTGGATTCCGATGTGAACCCAGGCTTGAAAAATAAAGAGGTGTGAGCAGATTTATTCAAAAGTTTATTTAAAAATATTAATTCATGTCTCTGATTTTTTAAAATTTTTAAAATCATTATTTAGTATTTAAAATTGATTTATTTGTTTTAAGTTTTGAAATTATTATTAACTATTGAAAAAGAATTTTTTTCATTATTTATTATTTGTAAAATTATTTTTTTGTTCATTTTATTCATCATACTCAATAGTAATTTATTGTTTGAAAAATTAGTTGTTTATTTATTTTTATTTGTTACTTGATTAATCTTTTATCTTTTAGTTAATTTATTTATTATGTAACTATTTTTATGTATTTTTTTAATTTTGAATTATTTTACTTATTTATTATTTAAATTGTTATTCTTATTTTTTTTCTCATTTGTTATATAAATAATAATTTTTTGAATGTTCATTTTTTAAAACTCAGATCAAAATTTCCTATAAAAAAATTTTAGTAATAATTTTTTGAAATAACTTTTTTAAGATATTACGTGGAATGCTGTAGTGTGGATATTTATCAATTTTGATTGATTTTCCAGCTCCCGTGCATTGTGGAGTACTTTGACGAGGCCCAGAACAAGTTTTGCCATTTTGGAATTATTTATTTGTCCGAATCCACGCGGGGCGTTTTACGAACTCCGGAGAAGAGCCAGATGCACCTGTTCACCTCCAGTGTTTGGCGCGTCGTCATTGAGGCTCCATTGAATGAGTGAGCTTTTTTGAATGAGACACTTTTTCCTCATATAATTTTTTTAAATTTGTAATAAGTTTGTATTTATGCGTGTATGTATATTTACATTTTTTAATATTTTAAAATGTTTTTCTCATTTAGAACTGACAGTTTCAACATGGTCAAGCCGCAGATATTGGCGTCGTTGAGAGTGGACTCTTTGCAGGATCCGTCGTTGAATCCCCGATTAAAACTTTACTTCTCAGTACCAAAGTTGACGATTCATTTTGTAAACCATTTGACTTACGCTGGGAAAGGTAGGATTTGATCGTGTTTATTGAGTCTTTGGCAGTCTGGTTCAAAATTGGGACTCACATCCGATGTAAAAACTTTAATTTTGCAGATCCGGGCGACAGAATTGAAATTTTACTCCTTCGGCGGCCTCACCCTGGCGGATCAGCCCTTTGCCACGCTCGAGTTTGAAACGAACACAGTCTTGGCGTCCTTTTGGCTACTCAAGTGTCGACTGGATGTAAATGCCTTCATGAAGTTCAATTTGACCGAGTATGGCTACCTCACCTCAGTTCCGGTCATTGAGCCTGTTCACCTCCGCGTAAGATTTTTTTTACAAATTTTTGCAACATTTTACAAATTATTTGAATTTCCACCCCGTTTTAGGGATTACATTGATTTTTTAAATTATTTTTTAATTGTTCATACAGGCTCTCTACAGTGTGACTCAACCGTCGTTGACGGATAATAAGGCAGCTGTGAAGCTTCAGTTGGGCACCAAGCCAATCAACGTGAAAATGAGCGCCTCAGTTCTCCACACACTCACAGCATCACTCACGACGTGGCTTCAAGTCCTCCAGAATTACAATGGCTACGTCGTTGACTTTTCCGAATTCCAATCCAAGTGAGCTCCACCCGCTGCAGATTTATTTGCATTTTTAATTAGTTATTTTCATTTATTAATTTTTTATTTTGGTATTTCAGAGTTATTTAGATGAGATTTTTATCCATGTTTTATTTTACCCGCATAGGCGTTTGGTCCACATGGCTGAGATCCTCATTTGCAACGACCTCCACGCCGACATCCTCCTGAATCAACTAAAAACGGATGGGGGTCAGAGGTCAAATTCTGAAACTTTCCAGTCCATCGGCTGCCGCGAATGTTTCGGATTCGTTTGGCCGAGTCAGAAGGCGAAGCCGCTATGCCGGATCTCCGTGAGGGATCCGGACTGGAAGGCCTCGGACATTATTTCCTTTCATAGGAGGGGCTACCGGCTCGTGAATATCTCAAAGAGTGCGCATAAACTCTTTATGAATATTTCCCGGCTCTCCGGCTGTCAGAAACTGGTACGCTATCTACTCTGGCAGTAATGGTTAGAATTTTTTTACACGCTTAAGAAATGGTCGTGATAGTTGAACGTTGTGAAAGGTTACCATTTCCGGGCCGTTTACGGTGATCAATGGGACGGACAATGTGATCGAGATTGCTTTGCTGCCGAAATCTGGCGGGAGGGAAGTTACGTGGCCCGTTCAGAGCAAGAGTCATGGGCCTTCGAGGCTCATTGAAGTCTCGAGCATTGAACATTTCCGGTTTCGTTTCGTGGATGAAAGTGAGACGCTACCGTGGAGTCCTGTCGTCACCATCGAAGACATGAAGAAGGAAAAAAATGGAGCGATTCCGATTGAGTGTAATTAAATTGTTATAAATTCTAGAAATTTTAGCTGTAAATTTTGATTTTTGAAATTCTAATTTTAGAATTTGTAATTTAAAAATTTAAATTTTAGAAATTTTAATTTTAGAAATTTTAATTTTAAAAATTTTAGTTTTAGAAATTTTAATTTTGGATATTTAAACGTTAGAAATTTTAATTTTAAAAATTTTAATGTCCTTTATTTTAAAAATGATTGATTTTTATCCGCATTTTCTTGATATTTGCAAGCTGAAAGTGTGTTAAATGGTGTTAACTGTATGTGTGGCTTGTGTTTTCGCGCGTTAACTCAAATTTTTTGGCGTCCTTTCAGTGTACAGGGAAAGTCGTGGGGGTTCCCTGACCACTTTCAGCATGTGGTGCTCCTTTGTTGAGGAGAAGATTGAGGGTTTCTCCAGATGTGCGGTAAGTTGACGATGACAAAATAGTTCGTGATTACAATTCGTGCGTGTACCTGAATTAATTGATTGAATTAAATTAATTTTTCGTGTAGATAATCATATCACCATTCTTCCGAGTTCGTTCCTCATTGGCTGCACCAACGTGCGTCCATAATTCCGTGGGTCGGAGCATTCCGGATGAACCGTTTGAGCTTGCAGGCCAAGGATCCGCGCAGCAGATTGAATTTTCAGGCAGTCATAAAGTTGTGCATCATCTCACTTTCCAATCTAGGTTCGTTTGCTCCATTTTTTTAAAATAAAAAGTGTCATTGTTTCTGATTTTTTGTAGTAGTTTAAAAGTTTGGCATTTTGTAATAGTTTCTGCTCCCAGATATTTGAATAGTTTATGCTGGTTAAGTTGGAATAGTTTCCGCTGGCTGAAGGTAGAATAGTTTCCGCTGGTTAAAAAGTTGTTAATTCTCGGAATCTTTGTATCTTTCAAAATTCAGTCCGAACGTCTCTCAGTCCAGCCCGCCGATCCCCCTCGCTCCCGGAGGACCCTTGACAGACAAAACGATCCCAACTCGACCCATAGATGACATCATTGCTGACATTGTGGCAAGTTGGAAGACCAACAAGGACTTGAGTTCATCCTCAACTGAAGACAAATGGCCTTACATCTCGGATCAATCTGACCCCGGGGAGTGGGCAGACTGCGTTCAGCCCGATACGATGGTGGAAGTGAGTTGAAAAAAAATTAAATTTATTAAGTGAATTAAATTATTTAAAAAATAGGAAAAAAACGGAAAAATCGATTTAGAAAAAAGAAAATGCCATGTAAAAATACTGTAGCCAACGAGATTTGTTCCTTTCAGGTGGGATTCTCACCGTGGATTGAGGGACTACCAACTGTTCTAGTGGATGTAAAGCCCTGGGCACTGTTTGTAAACCTCACGGGACATCCCCTGAGTTTTGCGGAGGTTTTGGAGTCGGAAGAAGTGACTTTTGTCATCCCACCGAGTGCTGTTTTCACGCCGCCCAAGATTTCCGTGAGTTGAAATGTCTTCATTGAAATTTCTGTACTACCGTAAAATTGGCGGCAAAAAATTTAATTCAACTTATCTCATCTAATTAATATAATTAATTTTGAACTGATTTTTATAGGGACCATTCAAGCTTGGCTTTGAGTCTGGCAACAGCACGGCTTGGACGGAACCGTTAGAATTCACGGAGCAGAAATCCAGAATGGATATCCCATTTGTCAGCTCCAATTGGATGATCCCGCTCGATTGTTTTTGCCGACTGGAAATCGTGGGGGAGAAGGAGGTAATTCAATTCTTTGTAAACATTTAAATTCTTAACAGCAATTTCAAGTTTAATTATGTGATAATGTAATTTAATTTTTTCATTTAATAGTAATATAACTTTTTTTT
>WJFA01001874.1:0-18495 GCA_009870155.1 Pseudobourletiella spinata
ATCAGGTCTTTCCGGGTTCCAAGCCCCGCGGTGTTCCTGAAACGGGTGGTAGCGGGGCGGAAATGGCTCATTTTGCGGAGTAGCATGTGAATGAGGATAATTTTATTATATAAGGAAATGATGATGGTGGACGGAGGCGTGTGATAAATGGAGAAAAATTGGGGAAGTAATGATGAGGAATATACTTTTAGCTGTCGCAAATTCTCAACTCAATCCATAGTTTTTCGTAAGGAGAAGGAGGCTTGTTGGTGATACAGGGAATTACTAATGGTCCATGGACGCCCACGCTGACTGAGACTGAGAGTGTGAGGGGATGGGAAACCTGGTCGGTTGGTTGTCATGAAGATTCATAATGCGAATGACTAGTTTGTTCAGGGAAGGCTCCCCGTATGTTTCCAATACCGGTAACAAATGGTCGGAGCATACATGAAGAAGCAGTTATTGGCTCGGGAGTGACATGGAAGTTGACAGGGCCGTTCATTCCCCTTCATTTCTATGATGATGATGATGATGAGGAGGAGGAAGAGGAGGATGAGAAAAAGAGAGAGGGATAGATAGAGGATTGGGAGGAGGTGATAGTGAAGTGAGGATTTGACTATTGGAAGATCCCGGGGTTTTCACGCACCGCACGACACATCAGCGCCCATTAACTTTAATGTTACGAGCCCATGTATCCCTGTAAATCTTGACGCAGTCGGGTGACAAGCTAATGGTGTGGCAGTTATGTAGTGTATGGTATTGCATTGGGCCTGCTAGAAGTCTTCATAGATTCTTCCGATGAGGTTGGAACTTTGTGTATGGGTGCATGTAGGCCGGCGTGTGTGAGTGTGAATATTCGTGAGTATGAGTATCCATTTGCGAGGAGTGTTTTAAGTGTGCGTGTGTGTATGCGCGCACGAATGTGCTAATGTGTGTGCGAATGTTTTTACGTGTGTTTGTGTGTGAATGTATGTGTGCGGGATGCAGAGATTCCGACTTTGGTATTTTTATACTTGGTCTAGTACATCCCTATTAGCTCCACATGAGCAGGTCTCGGCGGAGCGAAACGACTTCTTCTAACCCCGTCTCTCCCGGCATGCGGTGCTGATGATGCGCAAATGAGATTGTGGATGAGTCATGGATGATGATCCCCCTGTCTTTACCTATATGACTCTATGACCTGATCATTACTATAGTAGGATAATGAAAATGAGGAGATGATTGTGCGGGTACTGGGAATGAATCTCGTTTGTCTCCTATGCGACGTAAGGAGCGGCGGCGTCCGTTATCCGGGCCTAATGAATGAGTGTTACATGCCACATGCTTACTTCGGGAGGGATGACTGCGGGGTCGGGATCGAGACAGACACATTGAACCCATTCATGGATTATAACTCGTAAATTAGATTTTCAATAGATTCCTCACATCAGGGCCGGAGTGAGTTTGGCTTATTAGTGGCTCTTCTGGGCACTCCCTCATTATTATCATCGGCATCGCATAATGTGTTTATTGTGGAGGGGCGCGTGTGCGGAGCCTTCCTGTATTCTGCCTGTGGTTTGGATGCAGATGTTCCGCGGGCGGGTATGCTCCTCTCTGAGAGTTGATGGAAGCAGTTTGAAAATTTTACTTCGTCTCTGAGTAGATGTTTATGCAGTGTGGATGCACATGTGTGTGATCACTCTGGTCCTTCCGAACCGGTTCATGTGTGCCAGTAAAATTAACGTGTGTACATGTGTGCGCCAGTGTATGTTTGTCCCTGTGTGTGAATGTGTGCACAAATGTGTGTTTGCGTGTTCATAAAGTTTGTACGTATTTGGGTGTGTCTTTCAGTGCATGTTTGCGAGTGCGTGCGCGTGTGCATAAAAATGTGTATGCGTCTGTCCACGTGTGTGTTTGTGCATGACGATCATCATGTGTGTGTGCCTGTGTGCGACGATGCGCCTGGGTTCTTCTGCATATTTACGGTATTCGATAGTTGCCATATGTGCACGTGTGCGTGCACATCGTGAGTGGAGGGTTACCGTATCGTCTTATGCCACTGTATGCATAACCCCCGGGTTACCGCATGTGTGCATACGTACATCGCAGTACCAATGTGGGAGTCCGTCCCGGTGCGTTACTATAGGTATTCGAGTGTGTGTGTGTGCCTATGCGGGATAATTGAGGCTCTACCTCTGATCAGTTCCATGAAGATGCGCCTGGGCTCCACCGGTCCCGGGCTCCTGGTTATTGGAGCCCTGCTCTTCTAAGATACTGACTGAGGACGTTTCCTTTGTGTGATGGAGGAAATTAATTATACGGAGCTCATCCCTGTACTGTACGGCTGAGTGATTTAAATCTCTGTAGTATCCTACCGTAATGGTTCCACCACCTGACAAAAAGCATTTCGCTCACATAAAATTGATGTTGCCTTTGTTCTTTGTCAGTATCCTCCTTCCTCCTGGTGGAGTGTTCCCTACCAGCAGTAGCTCCCAGTGCACGTACATACAATACCCAGCAATACCCTACCTCCACATACTCTCCCGCTAGCATAATCCCGCAGCAGCACCTAAACTACCAGAAGATGGTAAATTCCTCTTTTGACTCTGCTCCGGGAGCGGAGACAGTGACTGAGTGAGTTCATTCCTTCCTTACAGTAGTCTTATAGTTTGTTGGCTTAGGAACGAAATTAAAGCGAGAGTTCCTTTTGACTTTTTCCTATATATCTCATCCTCACTCCTGTCAGTAGCTGAGCCGTTCCCAGCCAGGCTTATACGAGGACCTCTAAACGGGACGGGGAGGACTGTTAAAACAGTGTGTAGTAGAACAGAAGTGGTGCGCCAAGTCAAGATTCATCTCGCTCATCTTCCTTGCCACCCACCCACCCCGCCCCACCGCTTATTCGCACACCCCGGCGGCGGCAGCCATACATTTCGGATCATGTTTTATCGGAACAGATGTGTAACTGTGTGTGTGTGTGTAAACGGTCGTAACCCGTGACATTTTCTGTCCGTCGTGGAAGCTGTAGTAGGCTCATACTTCCTTCACCACACGTTAATTTGGCATGTTTGGAAGCTCGTTTGGATTTCATTCCGTGATGAGTCTCCCCATCCGACGGATGAGCATCTCCAACCCGCGAGTCCCTCCTTAATTTCACGACTCCGACGGGACGTGGCCCTTTGGCTTTTTCCTCCAATTACGACCGCCTGCCTAAAATTTTCCGGTTCCGTCATTCACATTTTTACTAGTTGATTACAGTGTGTGTGTGTGTGTGCGTGTGAGGGGACTGTAAAGAGTGTCATTGTATTCCTTGACTGCGGTGAGGTAACGGAGTGGCGTGAGTACGGACGGTGTGTGCCTCTGGGCCTGCCCGACTTTTGCGTACTTGGGGATACACAGAGGAACTATATAATGTCTCCGGGGGTGGAATATATGGGATTTATTTGGACGGCGGAATAATAATAGCTGTGGGGGAAAAAGGGGAGAAAGATGGAGAAACTGACATAAATTCCCTTCTAACGCGGGTGAACTTCGTCCTATCGTGCTCCTCATGTGCGGTTGTTGTTGTTGTTGTTGCTGTTAGTGTCGGTGTTGTGTTAGTGGTGGTTCGTGTTAAGGCATACACTTAATATAGCGTGTGCGGGGAATGTCGGCGTTGGAAGAGGCGTACTGTTGTTATAGTGAGATAAGATGGGAATATGTCCTCGAATATGTTGCACACGTATGACGTTGACGTGAACAAAAGTGAGCCGGATATGCTTCGGTGTATTTGCACGTAGAGAATTCTGAGTGAGTCAGAGTTGTTCCCACAATATCTCCCTTCATATACCTACAACCACTACCCCTCAATGGATTATTCTTGTCGCCGGCAGTCGGGAAAGGTGGAATTGGGTCTCACTTGTGTCTTTCGTGAGTCTGCTTTCACTCTTTTCTCGTTCTAGTAGTCGTTCATTTGATGGTGCATTATCGTTGTGGTTGGTGTGGATGGTGTGGCGGTGGTTTTGCCGTTTGAAGCCTTCCTTGAACAACTCTCCAGTCTCATTATTGTGCGGGGCTGAACATGTACTGAGGACGTGAACTACCATGCGAGCATATATGGAGAGTGACCTTTGTTATCATATACCGGTGACTACTGTGGGAGTTGAGTGTTGGTTTGGTTGCGGGGAGACAGTATTTGTACATAGTTTAAATTGAGCTTTAATTTCCCAATAGTTGACATTGATGCCGCATGTGGTTGGGGCGGCCGGTCGCGGGAATATCTTTGGCAGCACTACCGAGCTATTGTTTGCGCAAATACAATTGAACATTTGACCCACTGCTCCTACTGTTTACCTTGACGTGTTAGCCTACGTGGGCAGACAGGAGGTTAATATAATGGACCTTCACCGGCTGCAGTAAAACTCTGGCCAAGTTCCCCCATTAATATTCCAGTTACTAACTAATTGTCACTGACCGGAGTCATTTTCCGTGCATACTATAACTATCCGAGTTCTCCTCATTTGAGGCTGTAGGATTTCCGAGCGGCTGGGTTATTAGCCCGCGTACGTGTATGACCGTGTGAGACGTATTTTCCACACTGTGCATGTCCTAATGAGGGGCGGCAGCCGAGCGGATTGTGAGTAATCAGACGAGTGTCGGTGGTGAGAACCTATACTATATATCAGCAGGGGCTCGTTTGGTTAGGAAGAGGAGATACTTGCGGCGGGTGACACTGTGAGGACGGTAGACTGTGTACCGGGAACTTCTGTATAGGCTATATTCGTCCTTTGTGGACAAAATATTACGCTCACCCGAGTTATGTTTGAGACAAGTTGATTGGGAGTTGGGAGAGTGTGCGGTTTGCTCGGGAATAAGAGGATTTTGATTGAGTGGCATATTGAGAAGTGGACGGGCTCATATAAGGCTGCTGCTTCCGCTGCTTCTGCGAGTTTTAAGGAACGGATCCGACCGGGAGTTAATACTATTAACAGTGAAGAAGTGCTTCATAGTTTTTTGGGGGGGCATTGAGAGTACACAGGATTATTTAGCTCTCGTGTGAAATATGGTTGACGTGGAGAATCAGCAGCATCATCAGAGTCGGAGACCAAGTTGTCGAACGAGCGCCAGTACCACCTCGCGCACCTACCGCAGCACCCCGAGCTACCAAAGTAAAGTGGTTCAGCCTACGGTGATTCACATGAGGGTCGGGAGGCGCGGGAGTGATATTATTACTGAGAAAATATAAAAATCCGTGTTTGAGAATTATTATTATTATTATTTATTATTAATAAACTGTCTTGGACTGTGCATATATTTTGATTGAAAATATTTTTGTGCTCCCCCTTTGTTTGTGACAGTTATTTTATCATTATTATTCTTCTTCCCCCTTTAAAAAACTATTGCTACTAATAATAACAACTTGTGGGGAGAAGAGTGGAACGTGATCCCTCTGTGACCTTTTGTGCTCTGCCTTGTAGTCTCTACCACCTCCACTTCCTCCTCATCTTTTACCTTCTTCAACAGCATGTCTACCTCCCCCGGAAGAAGAAAAACAGGGACTTTTGAAGAGTTTGTCCGATGTAAATACTAATTTGTATTTTTCTTTTGAATGTTCCTTCTACCGTTAAGTGTATTTTCTGTGTGTTTGTATGTGTCTGTTTCCTCTTCTTTATTTCATGTGTTATTCTGTTTATGTTCTTTCTTCTCTGGTTACTTGAGAATCCTCTTGTCTTCCACTTGGCTTTCCATAACCTCAATTCTTGAGGGTGAACATGTGAGAGTGCGGGAATGTGGCTCTAATCATTTCCGGGGAATTCCTCTGTGAAAGATGGAAATGTTGGAATTTTCTCCTATATATAATATCTCCGCAACTGGGAAAATGGAAATTGGGGAAAAAGTAAAAGGGAGTTTTTGAGGGGGTATGGAAATGTTGAACAAAGTTGTGCTAAAATGAACCCACATTGAAATGTATGTGTTGTGAAGTATCATTGAGTGGCAACAAGTGTATGATGCATAAACGGAAGACGACAGTGAGTGTGTTTGAATTATATTTTGGCGCCAATTTCAGAGATGAGAAATTTTCACTTGAGGCGGCTGCCGGCACTGTTTTACCTATTGACTGACGGAGTAGGCCGCCGGCCCGCCGGTTCACTATCTATAATTTATACGCAGTGGGCTATACTTTTGCCTCGCTGAACATTACGGCTGCTTGGAGGCTTGCGGGGTAAAGTATCAAGTAGTAAAAATAAAAGAGAAAATATGTGAACAGCGCGAACACTATGGTTTGTGTAGTATTTTCTCATGATAAAATTCACCCGCTTATTTGACTGTCCAAAAGTTTAATAACGCTATTAAAATTGCTCAGTTGCACCATGTGCTGGTATTGGGAGAGCGGAGGACAATAAATTAGATAATTCGTTAAGATTTGTAGGCCCTTTAGGCCCTTGTACACTGTGTGTGTACTACTCGTGCTGTACTGTATGACTGAAGTTGAAAATGGGGGGTGAGAGAGAGAAGCGGCGTGTGTCGGATTGTAAAAGGGAGTTTCCCTCTGGATGCATGCTCTACCCTCTTTTTATTCCTTTGACAGAGCGGTAGTTTTCCACTATATTCGCCGGCTCTTCGATGAAAACAACTCATTTCAATTGCTAATGAGCCGCGGCGTTCTCCATCTTCGTCCATGTCTCACAACCTCCCGCCTTGGCTCACTTGCACTGGCTCGAAAACATTAGGCAGGGAAAAGGAAGGGAGCAGGGGACGAAAAATAGAGGGAAAAGGGTTATATTGTATGATGTGTGCCGTGGTGGTGGGAAAAATTCGGCTGATTTAACATTCACGCCGTCGCCGCCGAGATAGGATCGGAGCTCCCTTGATGAAACCTATGTGTTCCTTCCTTCCGTGCGGAAATTCCTTTGAGTTTGTGTGTGCTAGTGTGGGATTTTGCACTTTTTTCTATAATTTTGTTTCTTTTAAACAACTGCGCGAGCTGAGAAAGAGATTGGTGGTGGTTGGTGATTTTTGAATACGAAAAGTAACGGCAAAAAAGATATTGTTGCCCCCTATGGAGTGAATCTGTGGGAGTGATGTGGGATTGGTTTTCCAGATGCATACAAAGTAGTGGCGGAGTGCGAATTTGTTTGTTGATGCTCCTTGTGGCTTGTAGCTTTTGACTATAACTGTATAATAATACATGGAATTGTGTTCAGTGAGACTGTTTGAGTGGTGGCTACGTGTGGCGGGGAGTGATTTGTACTCAAATATGTGCTTTTCTTTGCAATTACAGCGGAACCCGAAGGGAGCGGTCTCATCGAAGTCCTTGCAACAGTTGGCTCAATTATTTTACTCATCGCTACTCTACCGATAGCCATCTTTTTCTGCTTCAAAGTGAGTATACTGCAAGATTACTTATTTTCCTCAAGAAGAATCTGAGTTCAAAGAACTTTCAAGGGAAGGAAGAGGACGCGGGGGAAGTGAAGAAGACGAAGAAAATGTCGTTCCTGTTTTTAGTAGAAGACGTTTTTCGGGAAGAATCCATAGGGTTTTAAGTTTTATACACTCGCTCTTGGAACTCATTCCATACTTCGAGATTCATTGACGTTGGAGTGAGGCGTAATGGGAGGCATTGTAGCACTGTAATAAATAAGGCTCTTGGTAGGAAACGAGCTGGAATGTTGGTAATATTGTAACTTAAGTCATAATGTGAAGTCATGAAATAGAAAGTCATTTTCCCGCTCCATTAAACGCTGTAGAGTTCGCCCAGACCTGAGGATTACATAAAGTTCTACTACTACTCGTATTATACAAGAGTTATACCTTTCTGCTTTGCCCCCATAACTTGTTCCGGATTACTGTTCTAGTATTTTGTTTTTACTTTTTTGAGGTTTTAATAGTCTCCATGTTTCCATTGTAAATCACAGTCTGTAGGTATAAAGGTGGATCCGAGTTAGGTGACGTCTGACGTTATATGACAATTATATCGGTATATTTAGGTCAGTTATGTAGCTTACCCGTCATTAATTATTTCAGTGGTGTCTCTGGAGTTTATTTTATTTAGGACAAGGGAGATGAATTATAGATATTATTATCCAGGTCCTCTTGGGCTTGAATGTCAGGAATACCAAGTTGCCCGATGATAGATTGGCAAATCCAAAGGATTTAACTCAGTTGGCTTTCCTGTATCCGCAACTCAGTCAGTTATAAGATGCCCAGTATTTTTTAGTCAGGGTTCCAAAGTAAGTAAGAATAAGTTCGAAGTGACATTTATACGATTGGAATATTATAATGTCGTTTGTTATGTTGTTGAGGAAGTGATTTGAGTCCCTGAAAGTATATTTACGTTGGCCGGTGGGGAGTCCCTGTGGTGTGTGAATATCCCTCGGAATTTGGACTTGGCACAAAAATCATTACATGCTTACTGTTATTGATTTGAACTTGCCTCCCCCCGTAGGTGGTACAAGAGTACGAACGTGCGGTTATATTCCGACTGGGTCGTCTCCGACGCGGAGGTGCTCGTGGCCCGGGTATATTCTTCATCTTACCTTGCATTGATGCCTACCGTTGTGTGGACCTACGAACCGTATCTTTCGACGTTCCACCTCAAGAAGTAAGTCTGTTTAAGTTTGGGGAGAAAAACATATATATAAATATATAAATCTTAATTTCCATTAACGTGAGCTCTTGTCTGATAATGTTATTATTATTATTATTATTACTATTGTCCTTTCCGTTATTCAGAATCTCAGCCTCTTAGTATTAAAATGATGATAATGTCTTTTATTTTAGACAGGGAATATGTGAAGATATCTGTATCTATATATATGTTAAAGTTACACTATGTAGAGTCGGAGGGAAACCAACACAATGGTATTATTGTGGCTACACACTATTTCATGTAAGACATTTTGAGGCTCAGACTCTCTCTCAGTCAGTTTACAGAGAAACTTTGACGTGAGTATATTTGCATGCTCGATGGAAACAACACCCTCCCTCATACAACGTTCATCCTCACCCATTTCAAAGTATTTATGGCTACTATACTATACTGTATATGCCAACATGTTCCCGACTCCTTGTAGATGCCCTTTACAATAGCTCTCTACCCACTTACCACTTCTAAATAGAAATACATACACGTAGAAGTTGTGCGCTAGTGCCTATTACACAAGTAAAAGTTGTACGATTAACATTGCCCGGAGAGTCCTATAAACTACTCGGCACATGGATTCTTCCAGGAAGTATGTATAACTTTATAGTTTACTGTAGTGTATGCATATGTGATGATGGTGATGATTACTATGATGATGTTTCCATAGAGGACGTGGGAAACGGATTCGATGAATTATTTTCCATACACTTCTTCATGTCCAGAGTCGCCTCTCTCTCTCTCTCTCTCTAAAGGCAGATATAATTGCTATTTTATTAACGCTTTGTTTGTTATGAGTATGTTTATAGTGATAAGTTTTACGGCGGGTAAGAAATATGATGATTTTGGTGGATCCCTTTTGAAACTAGGGAATACATTGGATGAGCGAGTAACCCAAAATCTCTCAGTCAGAGCTGTGAGGGCCAAGTTTTACGATTCAGAATGTGCGTACATGAAAGTATTTAGGAAGGTATTACTTGTTGCTTATTTGCCAATGTGATGTTGGGAAGAGTGCATAGCATATAGGTAGGTAGGGATACGTCTGGAACAAATAATTTTGATGTAGTTGTAACTTGGTTAAAATTTTAGAGTCCAAATCTGTCAGAGTTAGAAGCTTGCTCACGCCACTACTGCACTGTGTGAGCCACATGATGATTATTATTGTAGTAATATATGGGGGAATCAGAGTCATGTGTTCGTGACTGCTGGTGTTGCTGCTGCCAGTGAGCGTGGTGTACTCAAGCCGATTGATGTGCCTCCGAGTATCGATTTGAGATTCAAGTGATTAATTCCGGTTATTTACAGGCAGGGTAGCATGCAAGGGTTTTATAACGATGAGGTTATTTCCTTTGCGAGGTCATGCGATTCAATTTGTTCATTTGCACTTGGATATTATTTTAATTTTTTTAATTTCTGCCTATAGTTTCAAGGACGTCGCTATAGTTCCCAGTCTCTCCGTTCCTGTCCAGAATCAAAATAAGTGAAAGAACCTTTCCCCTCCGCCCCCTCCAAGAATATATATGAAGATTGTTATGGCCACTATGAATCCTGTAGAGCTGCGAAATTATCTCGGAAGATTGGTCAGTGGTAGTCGAATTTTATGAGTTGAGCAGAGCTATGTTGGAAGTTATCTCGGGAGATTGCTCTCCCTAGCATTTTATTATGGTTCGAATAGAACTGCGGTTTTGCGAGTTGAGCAGAGCTGTACCAAGTTATCTTGGAAGATTGGTTAATAGCATTTTGTGAAACCCAACTGAGCAGTGTCGCTATCTCTTCTCTTGAGATGGCTGTTAGTCTAATGTGAATCCAGGAAGCCATTATCTGGATTGTTAGCTAAAAGTGAGTATGTTTTGAGTGATTTACCTGGTAAATGCCCACATATGTGTAATGGGGGCAGAAAAAGGATCCGGTTTTTCATAATCAATGTATATAGTAGAGCCCTGAATGGAGCTAATGGAGGGTGTGGGCCCGAGTGGTAAAATTAGTTCCGCTGTGAGTGGGATTATCTATCTCGTATGTGTGAGTGGGAAGGCCACGTGAATGTTTTATTTATGCAGAGCTTCTTCCCTGGATCGATCCTGACTTCTATTACTGTTACTACAACTAGTACTCATTCCACTACCACTACCACTACTCACTTCAGTCGGCTGTCCTATACTTTACTATGATGCTAACGAAACTGTTGGATACGTAATATACCTTGGTTAGTGTGGGAGCAGAGCCTGCTATTCTATGTAGTACTGTAGTAGTACTGACTGACTGACTGACTGAGTGACTGAGTGCCACTAACTTGCAAGAGAGGAGCTAATCGGCCCCGGAAAGCTAGCTGCCAATAGATCCTTATCCTCCTCCGTAACTTTCTGTCCCTACATAATACAAAACACAATCGAAGGGAAGGTATATCCGGAAAAGTTGTTATCCTTTGCGTGCTACATGCCGCCGCCGACCCTGAGACAGGCATACATAGAGATATAAATATATAAAATCATTGTTAAGTGTTCCCTACCGCCAAAGAATGTTCGTCCAACATTCATCTTGTTGTTCCTCCGCCTGCTCTTGTTGTCGTTGTTGTGAGGTAGAGGATCTATAGCTCCTACGCGGGGCTTAATGGAAGGCTTATCAGATGTTAGGGAGAAAAGTGGCGTTACAGACTCGTTGCTGTAATGAGCGCCCTGTTACAAACATGGGAGATATGTTGTGAGTGGACTGATGCCGCCAGTGTTGTACTAATATGGATCCGAACCATTTATTTGTACATATGTGGAAGTTAAGAAAGACAGATTTTATACATATGTGTGTTATGTATGTAACTTATAATATGATTCTGCGATATTTTGGGGAACATCCGAGTATTTCTTAACATATTAGGTGTAAACATGATTTTTTTTTCGTGATGTCTACTCGCTTTCCGAGCTGTTCTCCTTTGCCGACTATTGGATCTGATCTAATATAATTTGCCTCAGCGTGTGAGCATTATCGATGGATTTCCCGTTTATAAATTCCACCCCTAACTCTTGTCCCGGGTTGTGGAATAGTTATGGAAATCTGTAGATATTCTAGATAAATATTCTCTTTTGTTGACAACAACTACCCATACGTGTGGAGGCTCTTGCTAGAAGGAGTCAGGCTCCTATCCCACGTGCCCGCAGTTTTTCAGTTCGTTCAGATGTTGCATGTAGATTCAGGTCATTCATTCCTTGGCATGAAACCTGATGGAAAATAATGGGTTTCATCTTTCATTTTTTCTTTTTTTCTTTTTAAAAAAAGAGCAAAATTGTGGGATTTGAGAAGGGATTTTATTATTCCTCTGATGGCGATTTTTTTAGAAACCCGGGCGCTGGGGTCCGAGTTATCAGTGGGGAACTCACGCCCCACGGGGGCAGGTATGTTATATTATATGTGAGAGTGAATTTTACCGAGATACAAAACATATACACACAGATCCACACATACACAAAGTAACTTGTATCATAGTAAAATTTTTAGTTAGGGCTCTTGCCCCGTCTAGAAAATCCTGAGTAGGAGGTTGTAGGTAGTGGTCAGCCAGTTTATCTTGGGGAGAATTTCCCTATGTTATTTATTTGGAATACTATGTAATAATGAATCATGTAATTTTTTTTATTTTGAAACTCTGTCCATTTATAGTACATATGCATATATTTTACGTATCCGTTTGAGACCGGACGGATGCTGAAGAGTGAGACAGGGCAAGTAAACATGTATACACTGCAGACATACATTGAGTAAACAGTAACATAATAATGCAAACAGGTAGTCCCCTGGGCTTCTAGCTTTCTATATTATTCTCTCTGTCTCTGTCTCTCTCTCGTGGATGATGGTGATGATGATTGTTAGAGATAAATTAGAGGAAAAAATTAACCCGCATGTGGTTGGACCCACATAAAGAGCCTTTTAACATGATTTTTTAACCCCGTGATCATATAATTATGTGTGTCATGACTTGGAGCATGGTGCGCGCATCTGTCATGTATGCAGACATATGTATAGAATGTCGTAGTGACTGACAAATGTTTTGTGTAGAACCTCTCCCCCCTCCATGTCCCCTCCTCCCTCTTCTAAAAGTATTCCCCATTCAGTTCCTCAACATTTGCTACTACTCTCGTGTCGTAGTAGCTGTTAAGATTCAGCAACAGGGTGTTAATTGAAAGGCGACACCCGGTTATGCTCTCAGGAAAAGCTGAATGAGGATCCTCCTCTCACATGCTTCATGGCTGCTGCGGGCCTCTTGCACACACGGCTCCAATAAGGCACACTGCCAGGAGTGAGAAAGTAAGTGTGAATGAGAGCCTGCGGAGATGATGGGATGGAGTTGTGTGTAATTGGAGACAGCAGAAGAGGTAACTACTATACTGCAGTGGTGGGTCGTGTAGGGCATTCGGTGGTAGAGTTGGATGGACGACGAGGACGGCGGCGAAATTACTAGCGTGAGAATTTGAGGGG
This sequence comes from Pseudobourletiella spinata, assembly GCA_009870155.1. Classification (NCBI taxonomy): domain Eukaryota; kingdom Metazoa; phylum Arthropoda; class Collembola; order Symphypleona; family Bourletiellidae; genus Pseudobourletiella; species Pseudobourletiella spinata. The sequence goes on from WJFA01001874.1 coordinate 13,040, forward strand.
GTGGCGGGAGACTGATTCGAGGGAGCCCGCCATTACCTGAGAATCTAAAAGGAGAAAAAAAGTAATAATAAAAGAATCTCTCTGAAGAAAATCTGTGTCTGATGAATGGGAAACTTTAAATGCAGATTCTGACACACGACTCAGTGACCGTGGCTGTTGACGCTGTGGTTTATTACAGGGGTGAGTGCACTCAAACTGTCGAATATCTCACAATGTTTTCTAAAAAATGTATATATGATAGCATGTAAGGAGATATGACGTAACTCCGTCTCTGGCTTCCATATTGCCGTGGGATTCAGAGCGGAGCTGCTGTTGACTCCAGGCTATGCACTATTGAGAGGATTCAACCTGGGAATTGTAAATTAAGCATCTGGATGTGTGGTGTATCCTTTTTTCCTTTTTATAGTCTCCTGTCCAACTGCGGCCACAAATAACGTTGAAGATTACAGGTATGGGCTCACCCGCACCTTAACCAGTACTCATGGAATCCGATTTTTATCACGTCGGGAGATTTACATTCCTAAATAAGTTTACGATTAGAAATATATATGCATATACAATATACCCGCTTCTCAGAGCCGAGCTACAAGTGACTGGTGTATTGCGGCGACTACTACTTACTAGTTTATAGATTGACGGATTGACTGTGAGAGTGAGTGAGGAGCATGCTGCTGCCGTTTTGTGAGTACGTACTAAAACTGCGTGTTCTGGGAGGAACTGAAAACTACGATACAAAATGAAACTTCCTCCCCGCAGCCGTAAAACTTTTCTAGGAAGGTTGAGTTGAGTGGCTGTTGCTGGGAAATAAGAGTGTGCGATTGTGATGGAAGAGCCATATAGTTTATATAAATATGGATAGCGGGCTGTTTGCATGCTCATGAGGCTGCAGCTGAATGTGTGAAAAAGTTGAAACAACTTTTAGAAGAAGTAGAGAATGAAAAGAAGTTTCCGCATGCGATCCCATTCATGCTTGTCTCACAGATTTTATTATATATAATATCCGCATATGTAAATGTATTCCTCCAGCATTATTTTCCATGTATGACTTGAGTGGTGATGATGGTAGTGATTTTCTAGCTATTATGATGATAGTGTAACCACGGCCGTAACAACTTTGGAAGGAGTTGTCTTCAACTTCGAGTTTTGTAATATTGCGGCTGGCTACTCCGATCCAAAACGATTTGATTCTGTCGGAACTCCCGCCATATTTCGTTTAGTTTCATATATGCTTTAAACCGGACGAAGTACCTTGCTGCTACTCATCATTAGGTATAGTTTGCCGTCGCCGACCCGCCATGTAAATGGATACCCCGCCTCAATCCACTTTAAAAGTTATAATATATTCGTAGGAGTCTGAAAAAGTAGTATCGATCTTCAGGAGTGGTGTGTGCATGTGTGTGTGTGTGTGTGTTGAGCCTTGAATGCCGTAAGGAAAATGTGTGGATAAATGCCCCACTCATTCCAGTCCGCGTAAGAGTTAAATGTGTTGGAGCTCTTGGTGAAATAAGTGCGGGGGAAATGGTTGGATTAACTCTGCATAGTTATTGGGTGCTGCCATTATATGTGATGGTTGTTAAGGGATAAGCTTATTTCCCGATAGTTATTCGCCTGCTGGCTACTCTTTATTGCTGCTCATGAAGTCGGGAATTATGTATCCTGTTATGATAGCCTCGCAATTTGCAAGCCGGGAACCCGCTGTGAGTGAGACGGTGCGGAAAAATGCAGTTTTGTGCTCCCGTTTCCTGGGACGGAAATTGCATTCTATTTGTTTTAGTCCCCCTCTAACATTAGAGACAATTTTCCACCTCAGTTAATTTCTGAGTAAACAGTTTTAGGTATGCAACCCACTATTCTATTCCTCCGCAGTACCGGAAGCAAGACCCCTCCGCATTGGCTGGTACAAGTGAGGGCTACAATAATTAAGTGACTGGTGGGCTTTTGATGGGTTTGGATTGGAAGGACGAGTCTTATTGCCTCCATAATAGCTAGCTGTACCATCCAACCGCAACCTGACCATCTTGAGTTGACGCCTGGGTGAGGGAGTGAGAGAGTGAGTGAGCGGGAGTGACGCGGGGATATGACGAGCGCGATTTGCCAACCGTATGCGGTATTTTGTGGTGTGAGGACAGGAGGGAGAAGGTAGCAGGGAAATTCGTTGAAACTATAGACTTGATTGTGAGACAGTCTTGCAAATCCTCTGCTCCACTCCACCCCACCCCACACTCTCGCTCTTGATCGACCTGTGTAAACAAATCTGTTTGCCTCCCGCATTTCAGTGGAATATTTTACCGTCTTATTCCCCACCACTACCCAGGTTGGCATGCGGATTGTGAGTGGAGCTAAAGGTGGGTGTGTGTGTGTGTTTCTCAGAGTGGAAGTTGGAAGAAGAAGACGAAGGAGCGGATTACGCCACACTACTCCGCTACCCCTGCTGCTCGCTCAATCTATTAACCGATCTGCATTATTTATCGAGTATTGATCCACCAGGCTGTATAACGGCGGCGTATGAAGAGCCTCAGAGCGGTGGAATATCCGAGCTTGTATTTGCATTTCCCTTTACCTGGCTTCAAATGATGGCGCACTCTTCAATGTACTCTGCTACTATCTGTTCGTGCAAACAGAAGTGTAGAACACAAGCATACACACACAAACATACGTGGCCAGGTACATAAGCACTAGGGTTGGCAATTTATGTATCCGACAACTCGGTAATCGACGATGATTGAGATTTTTAGACAACCAATATGGTCGATATTCTTGGCTAAAATGTTCAATTATCGATCGGTATTTCAGTCTGCTACAACAGCTAAAAGCATCAGCTCGATACAAAATCATAAATTATCTCTTATTAAGTCTTAAGGCATGTCAAACACGGCTTTACCACTAAAATCTGAAGTTTGAGGTGGGAATAGGTACCCTTTTTCTCTAACCATGGAACCACCGGCTTCCGTCTACGGTGTACCCAAATTCAAATATTTGAAGTCTCTAGATAGGTGGTTCCGATTTTTAATGACTTTTCCCTCAAAATTTGAAAGAATTTCAGTTTGCTGGTATCGTGAGCCAGAAAAACCACTGTACATATCCCGTAATCCCTAAAAAAATTTCATGTTAATGTCGATGTTGAGTAATCGTCGTAAATTGAGATTTCTCTTTCGATACAATCGATGTATTGAGCAACCTTCGATATCGACGTTTTGCCGACCCTTTTGCTTTCTAAGCACACCCGGTCACATTTACTTACGTGCTGGCACAACTTTACGAACAAATGCAGGCTCACAACCACGTGTACGCATACAAAAAACATTACCGCTTACAAACATCCACACACAACCACGTCAACGCACCTGTATGCGTAAGTTCCTACTTACTTGCAGATACATACCCACCCAAGGGAGAGTACGCAGGGAATCCCACCGCCAAGGTACACATACTTTGCCATGGTTGGAATTGGCATATTAAACGGACACACAGGGTTTTACGACCGCCTACTAGTCTACCACCCTCGACTCACGAGATTGTCTCCAGCTCTGTGGTATATGAGGGTGAACCGCCATTGGTGGATTTGTGGATTTGGAAAGTTTAAAGTTCTTCAGGCGCGGGGAGCCTGCATATATACGCCGAAGCGTATGTTGTCAAGGGTACCTTTGGTCTCCATTGATAGGATTGCTGCAGTAGTGAGTTACTTCGCCCGAGTAGTGTAATGTTATGATGAGACCCATACTGTGAGATCAGACGCTACCACCCCACGACATGGTACAGCTGATTTCTTGTGAACAACAGTTCTCTCACCTCACGTCCCATTGTTTGTTTGCGGAGGGAATAGGATTATTTGCTTTTATATAAGGGGGCGGAGGATCTGGCGGCTGATGCTGATGCTGAGCTGGCTGGCTGACATGGCTGGGATTGTTTTCACTCGGAATTTATTGGGAGCTCTCCGTTGTTGCAGGTGCGGAAATCATGCTGACGGCATGTTTGCCGTCCGTCCTTCCACCAGAAATTCCCTGGAAAATCCACCATATGACAGCGGCCAGGGGGTTTTACAACTATTGCATGTGTGCACAGTGGGCCGAAGCCCCTGGGAATCCTTCCGCTAGAATAATGCTGGACCACGTGGATTTAGGACTATCTTCCTCTGTATGGTCATGTCCCCCAAATACTATTTTTGGAGGGAAAATCCGGGTGATGTGTAGATTGTAGATTGAAGATTCACTGATGTGGTGTTGTGTTATCGTGTAGCAAAAGCAGGTGTGTTGCGAAGGCGCACGACGATAAGAAGGGGTCATGACTTTGGATGTGTCGGCCGAAGTTTTGAATTCGAGAAAAGGTTTTTGTAGTCTCGTGATCATTGCGTGGAACTGATTTACTCCGTTAGATTTTTGGGGAGGATTGCGAGAGTCGTCATGGTGAATGCTGTCAAGTGTGTGTGTGTGTATATATATAGTATTGTGGCATGTACCATTGTTATTACAATGGAATGTTCGGAGATATGTGTATGTATGTAGGTGCATTTGCTATTACATGAGATGTGGACGGGTGGCGGTGGTGGAATAGCAGTAATATTTGTTGGCAGCCACGCACAGCGCAGTTGGAGAAATAAACTGCGGATTTGACGGGTGCGGAGGGAAGTAACCTTTATGTCCATTGTTTCCGGGGATAATGTGTGCCTTGGGTTTTATGAGTCTCTACTCTGTACTTGTTCAGTGGCAGCGGAGCAACGGCGGGGCTGAGCCTCGCTGTGAGAGGATTCTCATGTGATCAAAGGAAGGGCTTTCCTCGTATGGTTTTGGTGAGGAGCGGATGTAAAAGCCGTGTGGAAATAGGTTGCTCATGTCGTTCGCGGGATGTTGTGCAATGATTTGTGTGTGTGTGCAAGAGAGAGTGAGCGAGATAGAAAGAGAAAACAAGGAAGTTGAAACCTGGGTTGGAGCTATAAACGTGTGAGATATGTTCGGGATGTTTGTACTTGGACGTGTGTGTGTGTGTATGTGTGTATGTGTGTGCGTGCGTCTACAAGTTTGCAGGTGTTGTGGCCCAAGTGGGAAACTTTGCCGAGGATTTCCCCGGGTATGAGCCAGCAAGAGGAAATGTATTAAGGGATTATACAGGGTGATCGGGCGATGTGTGTGGGATGCGAGGTTATTTTCCCCACTTGTGTGAGGGACTGCTGGAGGGTCGCAGCAAGGGATGTGAAATCTTGTTGACACAAGGGTTGATTTAGTACGGAGAGTCGAAGTTGTCTCACTTGACTTTAAGTCACATCCTTTCGGAAAAGTTTTCCTTCCCCTGATGATGACCCCATATCGGGTCTGTGCAAAAGTAGTAGTGAAGGGAGAGGTGGCGGTAATACTGGGACTGAGCTATGGCGACAGCTTATCTCTGCAGTGGGTCTCTTCCCTGTTGAATGTATAAGTGTGTATGGATGTGCTCGTGTGTCTTTGTGTACGTATGTGTTAGTG
>WJFA01001875.1:0-18483 GCA_009870155.1 Pseudobourletiella spinata
ATGTGATAACCATTAGGGTTTTGTATCTCTCTCGTTACGCTTTTCTCAATAGGAAGAATTTGAGTGTATTGTGGAACTTCAAATGCTAAAAATGCCAATTTTTGAAACAGAATAGGCTTTCAATGTGCAGAGGTCGGTTTGATCTGTCCTAACATTGATGGTCCAAATCTAAATTAATGATAAAGTGTAAAAAACGCTTTTTCTATCATTCCCCTGGAACAAAGTTAATTGGTAATTGAAAATTTTCTTGTCAATTAACAATTACAAAATACAATTAGCGTTGCTCAAATCACTCAATTAACAATTACCAATTACAATGGATAGCTCAGGCTGCAATTACAATTAACAATTAGCGAAGTGGTAATTGTAATTGCTAATTTTTAATTGACAATTACCAATTGCCCCGTCCCTGGCTTTGATGAATAGAACAAAGTAATGGTAAAGGGAGTGGGGCTGATAGACTCATAACGCGTGCAACTCTCCTTCATTCCAGATCCTGATTGCACTAAAGCACCTGCACAGCAAGAATATCGTTCACTGTGATTTGAAACCTGAGAATGTCCTCCTCTCGTCCGACTCGGACTTTCCCCAAGTAAAACTCTGTGATTTTGGCTTTGCTCGCATCATTGGGGAAAAGTCCTTCCGCAGGTCTGTGGTTGGAACGCCGGCCTATTTAGGTAAATGCATACATCTGTCTATTTTCCAATGCCGGTGAGAGCTAAAACTGTGGTGAAAGGAAATTGTGTTATGTTGAACATTTGGAACCTGTGTTGTTTTCCAGCCCCTGAGGTATTGAGAAATAAAGGCTACAATAGATCCTTGGACATGTGGAGCGTCGGTGTAATCATCTACGTTAGTCTAAGTGGAACGTTCCCGTTTAATGAGGATGAAGATATTAATGACCAAATTCAAAATGCTGCCTTCATGTATCCGCCCAACCCGTGGAAGACCGTTTCCCCCCAAGGTATGATGTGCTATATGTGTGTAGAAAATAATGGTTCGCTTATTCTGTCATGATAATATCCTGGACCATTTATGTCTGGCACGTACGCTCCTTCCTATTTCCCGATTCCTTTTCCTTCCACGTTTCCAACGTGTCTCGCGGCCGTAATTGCCCTTGGGCGCTGTCTTTGAAGTACCTCCGTGTAGTCCCATATCTATATAGCCTTACATGATGTTAAATTACCCCAGTTTTGCTTTGTCTACTCACCCCGCTCAACCTTGAGTTTCGTTGGGGGAGAGGTAAAAGCTTTGTTCACTCGAGCAGTATAATCTAATTCGAATATATGTTTATTTCCAGCAATTGACCTCATTAATAACCTCCTTCAAGTTAAACAGAGAAAACGTTTCACGGTGGACAAATCCCTGAGTCATATATGGCTTCAGGTAAGGAGTCTATAGTGCAGAAAAGGTGGTTATTTTCTGTAAAGAGAAAGGCAGTTTTCTATTTTACAAGTTTCCCCTTTACAGGATTACCAAACGTGGTGCGACCTCCGTGAGTTGGAACGACTAGTGGGGAGCCGGTACTTGACTCATGAATCCGACGACGCTAGATGGGAGAGCTACCGAAAGGAGAACTTCCTCGGGAATGGCAACAATAATGGACTCTCAGCCTCTGAAACGCTCACCTCAAGTCTAGCCAAAGTTCGGCTCTAGCAATTAGAGAGACTATTTTAGTTCGTTAGCCCACTTCTTTTTGTCAATACGATCACGGCTTAGTAATACATTTTTAATAGCCCATATTAATTGGTAAATCCAATTATTAGTAGAAACAGCTTTTTTGCTGCTAGTAGATGCGCGTAGTGACTAAATACCACTACTATTATTACAATTGTAACTTTTAATTCCTAAAATTATATTTTACTTACGAATTTCGTTGTTAGTTAGAAGTTAGTTTACGGCTATTGCAATATTCAACTCACGAATTAGTTGGAGTTTTTTGCAAACGTGTGACGGAAGAGGGCGAAATTACATCATCGTTTTACTGATTAAACGTCATTGGTTTCACAATGCTTCAAGGAGGTGAGGACGAATATATATGATAAGTTTTTTCACTTCAGTAAATATTATCTGTAGAGGTGGTAGGAATAAAAATGTTACATCACTATCACACTCACGTATGACATTCAAAAGGTGATAATCTATTAATGTTACCGACAATCTTTATGATGCCTTTTGCTACGAAACTAATCATTTTCGCTAAAAAAATGGAAAAAATACTCGCAAGTGGAGGAGTTTACGTGTATGATGCGAGTTATGATTTTTTCACAAATCAAATTTATTGCACCTCTTTTGAAAATGTTTCGCGATATATAAGATGTACATACAGAATTTGAGAGAAGCTGAACGAATTAGTAAAAAGTTTTCAGTGAATTCCAGTGCGTCGTATTAGCTGTGTAGTATTGCTGGGAAAATCTGAGAAACTTGAGTTTATGTTGAATAAGGATATGGTGATGAAAATTTACCTGAGAAAGATGCGTTGAACGAAGTAACTAGCTCAAAAGCAGGATTAGATCATATGGTTGTTTGTCAACATTCCACACGACACAGTTCACGTGTATTTATTTGCGGCCGAAAGATTTTTAGATTGCTGTACTTTTTCTATTACCCTGTGTACTGCACGGGAATGAGTGATTTATGAAATTCTATGATGGCTCTCCATCCGCGGAGTGGTGCTAGTAAAATCAAAAACTCCAGGAAAAATTTAGGCAAAAGCGAAGAAAAATAGTGATAGCGTAGAGATGTACAGGTCAGGATTTGTGCAGGTTTAAGACAGAGAAATGTATATATATGAACGTATGACAGCTGTTCCACATGTTAAAGCCTTTCTGCAATTCTCCATCATCTATGTCATGGTGGTACTTTTGGTGATAAAGGTTCATGGTGGCACTGCTAGTAAAATGTAATGCCACAGCTCCTGCACCAGCAGTGAAGGATTGGTCAATTAAACTTCGTGTTCGAACAACTTGTATTGGAAATTCCGGTTGGTACTTTTGATGGACAGCATGCTTTCATGAAGGGAAATTGGAAAAATGAAAGCTGAGCTTTCACTTTCAGTTGTGCAGGAAAACACGTATCTTCGAATGATGATGAAGTGCCTCGGCCATTTTGTTTCCATTCTCTCTGGACCTAATGCTTCATTGTGAAAAGTAGCAGTAGTCATTTGTATTTGTACTTATGAAAGACCTCATGTAAGAACTGCCTGTCACAACTTTTAAGGGGCGTACAATAAACAGCGAATTTTACAGTTTAACCATGGCATTTTTTTCATTGCATTGAAATTAAAACATTGTGAGTGAGGGGATTGAAACGGTTGTCTGTGAAAAAACTTAGGGATCTGGTTCGCCATCAAGCACATGGCAGTGGCAGGTAAAGTTTTTGACAAAAACGTTACCGCTGCCAAATCCATTTCTACGTCTAACTGCAATCGCATTCGGGTTTTGAGAGCTTCGTGTAGTTCTGTTAATGTTCTACTTCCCAACAGTAATGCGTAGATCACTCCTACTAAATGTGTCTCCTTCCTCACAACGGCCTTTATAAATGGGCAGTGGGCACTTTGTATCAAGGCAAGGATTCTTTTCCTCCTCTTGTACTGACCATTCGAGCTCATCATTATATCACCACTCCTAATCTGGTTGCCTCTTGGGCACGCAAAATTTCGTGTGAAACCAAGGACAGTGTGTTTACTTTTCGACTTTTCTTGACTAAAGATGCATCCTGTCTTAGATTTCATTCGACTTAAGCGAGCTTGACTTTGACAGTATCTTGAAACTTGAAATATTGACAAAGATAAAAAAATTATGATTGCTGAAAATCCTTATTTCAAATAAGATTTGTTTGTTAGCTAGAATAGAACCACAAAAATGTATCATAACTACAAGAATCTTTGAGAAATTTTTTGACAACTTTCTCGGAGTGAATCAAGATGGTTTGGATGGAGATTGGATGAATAAAAAATTGGAAAGATAGCAATAATCCCAAAAATTTGCGGCTACAAAATTTAATAAACGGAAATCTGAACATAGTGAGTCACAAAATGCAGAATAGGGAATGCCTATAAACTTGCGCAATTCGCAATTTTTGAGCGATAAAAGAGAAGACGTAGGGTTTAGTTTGTCTAACATGAAGTTTTTAATCCCTTTCCCAACGTGCTTAAGTGTCTCAGTATTTTGTAATGAAGACGAAGAAAAATAAGAATTTATTTTACTATTTGCTATCATTATTCTCATTGTTATTATTAATTTATAATGAATAAAACTGATTGGTAGTTTATTGCATTTGTCTATCACCACATTATTTAAGCTCAACTTCTGGCGGTTTCACCAGCTGGCTCGAAATTCACTTGCGGAAAATGCAGGAACGTCTTGCCTTGCGTGGGCTGCAGAAACTAATGTCATGATTCGATTGGACTGAGAGGTATTTCTAGAACCATTTTACAACGAACAGTAGACTTGGTCAAGGCCGTGTATTGAAAATAAGAAACCCGTATTTAATAGGAACACCATCTTTGCGTTTCAACTCATTCACATGAAATTCCGAATATTAAACTTAATCTAAGCAAAAAACGAAAGGGAAACGAGTTTACTACACAAAATAACAACTAGTCGCAATTAAGTGAGAAGTTTGCAGTTCCCTCCCACGAAGGTGGGCGGAGAAATATGCCAAGTTACGACCACTTTGAGCTATCTCAGATATTGAACTCTATGTTCCTGTCAATGAGACATGAGTACATTACAGAGTACAGAATTGAGAAGGCTGTTCAGTAAAGCAGCTTCTTTTTACCCGAAGGTAAAGACAGGCTTGAATCCATCTCGACCGCCATATTTTGGGGGAAGCTGATCTTTAGGAAGGATTTTCGACAGTCGCGGAATCCATTGGTCCTTTCTCGCACCGAACTGCTCGAATTTTTCTAAAACGTTTCCAAACAACGGCCGCCCTGCATTGATGAGAAGATCTGCTGCAAAATTTGCTATAAGTTAAGCAGAAAAAGCCGATTAGCGATCAAATTACAGCAGTTTGCATTCTTCAAGGCTTCATTTTGTATTTGGTTATCCCATAACTTACTGTTCACGAAGAATCCATATGCTATCTTCTCACGGAGTGCACCAATGGCTTTGAACACGCTCAGCGCATGCTCAATTGCTACAAAACATTTTGGAAATAACTCTTTGAGCTCATTCAGGTTTGGCTAGAAATAGCTATCCAAACAGAACAAACAAACGTGTGGTCGTACCTCCTTTGGAGGCTATATGCTTTGTACTGAATTCATCAAAATCCAGGATGACTGCGACATCACCGGGAGAGTTAGGAGAACTTGCCCATTTCTTTATTCGATAAATTATTTGCACGGCAAGTTTATTCAAGTCAGCAATGCTCACATTTCCGTGGTCCAGGGCACTCGTCCAATCCCATTTACCAAAGGGGAGGATCACAACTGCAAATGATTATTTACATTCTTGAAAACAAACAAACGAGAAAAGGGGCTGTTCACATATATCGACATCAACGAGGGGGTAGGGGGGGTCTGCGTCCTATCACGCTCCATTGTAGAGACTTGTAAGATAATGTAAAAATGATCACGGATTTTGGCCAAAATCTTGATATCGATATCTGTGAATAGCCCCAAAGCATAATAAAAAATTATAACTTGTTGTAAACATGATATGCTATACGTCTTGCGTCATACTCGGGCGATTTTCCTCGTCGTAGCCACTCAAAGAGTATGGGAAGTTTTCTTTTAAATAAGCAGGTGCTTCCCAGGTGTCTGTTACATCATCCAACAAAAGAACGTCATCCATGGGCTGTGTTACATAACACCAGTAAAAGTTTTTTGTGAAGTGGAAATTAGTTATTCTTTGCCTCTAGCGAGTACATCATATCATACTGCTTCCAAAATGCGACGCCTTTGCGTCATTCATTAGTACAAAATGTGCAAAGTATGTAAAACTGTCACATTCATAGTCTGGAGGTAATTGAAAGGCCATGAATTTTAGGAAATAAAAAATTCTACTTTTGTACTAACGATGTTACCGATTGACGCTGTGCATGACATGTTACACGGAATTAGATCATAGACACAGGGTAGTCATTTGGTTCTTAGAGACGACGTGAGAGTCTTTGTGAGATTATTATCGCTAAATGAACATTACTGTGATCCAATACATTGCAGGAAGCAATGAGGGAAGTCTCGGAAAGATTGAACTGTAGTCGTGTCAATGCAGCCATGCCATATCCATAGATAATACCGTGTTTAAACATAATACATTACCAACACCATACCAATACCACAGATACGATTAATAATTTATTCTCCCAACATACCTTCTCATCAATTCTCACTTTGGAGGTCGATGTTGGGGCTGCAAAACAATATGTAGCTGCGAAAAATATATAAAATTCGGTGCAACGCCGCTTCATGGCGTATTGATTAAAAGGGTTCTAACTTCCTGAAACAGCAAGCCTCCTGAATACATATAATCCAGTTCCAAAGCACTGATAACACTAACACTTGTACACGTTAAATAGCATTCGCAAACGCGAACAGACAAACTTTGACTACAGTTTCTTGAAAATTCAGTGTTAATTCTCGTGCGACCATACCCAAAATCTCACGACCACAACTGGACAAGCAACTAACTTGAACTTCGCATGCAGAAGGTCATTTTGTACAACCACACTTCATTATTTCATAGTAAAAACGTGTGTATCAGGTTATACTGCCCTGTAATTCTCATCGTTCAATCCTTACTCAGCCAGGTGTCGACGGAGACAATGATGCAGTTTGATACTTCGTTCGTGTACCTTGGATAGTCCACGGACTTTGATTGGCCTCATGGAGGAACAACGCCTTCATGAAAATTGTTGTAATTTAGAGTGGTCTGACCAATCTCAATTTTCCCCAGGCCTGCAGTTTATAGCGCCTTTCAAATGTAGTCAGTAATCAAGCTATAAAGATCTAGTTGGATGCGACACTGGATGGGCGTGCGATTTTGAAGTGGGAAGTTTGTTTTCACTTTGTTAACTGATTTTTTGTTTGATTTTGATGATTCTGAAGTGGATGAAACTTCAGTTCGCAGCGATACAAACATTTCTAGTTGAAGTGATTCTGGAATCATTTTTTAGCCTGACTTGGTTCCTCTATGTTAATAAAAAGTGTTGGTAAATAAATCTCTAACACAAGTGGACTTGGGTAATTGTGATTTTGTCACTTTAGTTTGGAATCGAGTTTAGGTTGAATGCATGTGTAATGTATTGCGCCCTCCCAGTTATCGAAGGTTGGTTTGGTGCACTATCAAGGTCAGTTCGGGCCAGTTCCACATTCCTGTAACATGACCATGCCCACACCACGCCTCGTTTATCCTAACCGAGAGGGTCAATCTTTCCTCTGTTCTCGCTTGTAAAAATTATGTGTTCATGTGGCTGGTCCCATTTACTTTGCCTGTATAGTCTGACTAGTGATGCAAATCCGGAACAAAATTGCGTTCGGTTCCGGATTCCGATTCCGTTCGGAACGGAACGCCAAAATTACGTTTCGGCTTCGACTCGGAACCGGAACTTTTTCCTTCGTTCCGCTCCGATTCCGGAAAGTTCCGGTTCCGATTTTGGAAAACCCGGAAAATTCAAATAAAACCCGCTAAGGTAGTAAATAGCCGTATTGCAACATATTTAACGAAAGCTAAACTTATTCAGATATTAATATTTAATACGGGTAGACAATGTCTGCCTGGACTCTGCCAAGACAGTCGCGTTTCCATCCATATATATATGGTTGGGCTGTGATTGGTACACATTGTGTACCAATCACATTTGTTTTGATAAAATGTTTTGATTTGTTTGATAAAATACACGAATGTTATTAGCAACGAGGCGATTTTAGGCCATCAACCACAACATTAGGGCAAGCCTTTTCTGCTTTGTGTACTTGGGGTTGTAAGGTGCAGTGGTATGGGGTATTTTAGTACTCACCAAATAGAGACGATCAAACATTTCTACCCCTTTCAAGTCTCGTAATGTGCACCGAGCAGTGTTACGTGCGACATTTTTGCGTTGCCGTGGTTAGTCAACACATCCCATTGGCATCGATTTTGGATTTCAGGTGCAGCAAAAATTGATGCACCAGGCCTGAAGCACCGTCTCAAGATATACCAAAAACGCTATGACACATGTACCTGCGACGGGGTTTAGAAGTAGTAATAAGCCAAAATGTATCCCCTTTACGGTAATGTTTAAAAACCATGTGATTTTACCTATGCACTATATCTCCGGTACCAGTGAACCGATCTGGCCAAGAATGGTACCAAATAAAATCTTAAAGCCTCAGCTTTCGATTGTTTTGAAGTACTTCAAAAAGTGTGTGTAATTGAACATGTGCTCCTACGTGGATATGGGAGTGGTAGACTTTTACGTTAATTTCAGACTTCGGAACTTCGGAACTTTCCGGTTCCGAAGCAGTGCGTTCCGTTCCGGTTCCGGATTCTGATCGGAACGGAATCGGAAAGTTCCGGAATTCCGCGTTCCGATTTACATCACTAAGTCTGACAGACTGGATACTGTTCTTAACAGACTAAAGAACACCTCCGTCTTTCGATTCGAGGCCAAAGGAGTACCGCGATTCTTCTGCGGATTTAAACTTTTAAATGCGATTAATAATGTGCACCAAGGGAGAATCTGAATCTAGATGTGTCGTTCGGAGAGCCTGTGCCTTAACTGTCAATTTCAAGAAGTACTCCCAAAACAAACGTGGCGATCTGTCAAACGGGTGCGGATGAATGGACGTCATTATCTTGGCCTTGGCTCATTTCATTACTCATGACGTCATGACGCAGTGCTTATCCCAGTCCCAATGCCCTGGGCAACGCCCTGGCCCGATATGTAGGCCTACTACGCTAGCACTGGCACATTTTCGGAAAATACTGACCCCTTTCTTTGCAATTCCTATTCGTGTTTGTCTTCAATCATTTAATCAATGATTCAATGACATTCAATCATTTTTTACCATTTTTACCATTTTTACCATTTTTTTGTACACCACTTTTGTTTCATCGGATTGATGTCATCAAGATTTTTTTGTCTTGAGAATGAATTTCTTGAGAAATTAAGATCTTGGAGATGTGATTCTGGACACAATTGATCACTAAAGGAATCCACATACTTTTTCCGCAGTTTTTGTTCGAGTTTGAAAAAGGAAACATTTTGGGAAAACACCGTAGGGACCCTTTGGCTCTTTAGATAAAAATCCTAATGGGAATTTCCATGTAAAAGTTTTCCAGAAACGGCGGTGGTGAAATTTTAAAGTTTAATATTTTCTACACTAGGAGTTCGTTGGGCGGACGACTTAAGGGCTGGGGTAAGCTAGGGGAGGGTCACACGTCGTATCAATCCCGAGCCGATCCGTTGTGGACACCTGAATGACCCTCCTATTAAGATTTATAGGACATGTTACCCTTCCCTAGCATGTACTAGCACTGACGCCCAACTAAAGCTTAGTTTCGGAATTATTCCATGTTAGATTTCCCAGAATCGATTTTCGTGAAATTTCAAATTCGAATAATTTCGAAACTAGGCTTTAGTTGGGCGAACGGCGTCAGTGTTAGTACATGCTAGGGAAGGGTAACATGTCCTATGAATCTTAGTTCGAGCTGACTAATTACACTAGGGTAACCCTGCTATAAAGCCTTTCGCCCGCCTAAAAAGAGAAAGATCTACTCATTTAAAAATACGATTTTAGGGTACAAACTTATTGCACAGTTAATTTTTTAAACAAAACTTGATTTGAGTGATTATTTCGCCAAACGTTGATTTTTTTCGAAAATAAAGCACATAATTGCCATTTTTCGACATAACTGACCATAAACCAACAGTAACAATTCTGTAGCATTTTTGGTCTGATTTGGAAGAGGTGCGAATTTTGGCACTGCCCAGTCCCCTGAAATTGATATCTTGCGTAGAAGTGCGTGGAAAAATCCGGTTCTTTCTCAAAATATCATCTCTGTCGACAGCACGCAACCGGAGTAACTTGATTATGAAATGGGCCTCAAGCGGTAGTTCAGGTTAGGAGTATGCAAACGACGAGCATACTATTAGTTGCGGGCCTCAGCCCGTCCCACTGGTTCTCCTTGCATCAGAGCTATGCTGATATCTTTAATATCTCTGGCATAACAAACAACCCACTTGGCCGTAACATTTAAATCAGAGTGCGCCTTGGCACTTTTGATGTCAAGTACATTTAAAACATTATTCTTTACATAAACCTTAGATATACATCGTATAACAATCCGAGACTAAAAATAGCTTTAAAACCTAATAGACTTAGACTTTAACTATTTTAACGAGGTAAATATAAGCGTGAATCTTCATCGAAATATTAATAGTGCTTATTAGCGTATAAAAACAAAGCGATACATTTACAGTATAAAATCCCAACAGGACGAGCAGAATCTAAAAACTTTTGCTTGCTATGCCTTTTGCATCATACCTAAAAACTACATTACATATGTCATCGACATGATTACCGATAAATATTTCTTAGACGGTTATTTCCTCATTCCATATAATCTTTCGTGCAAACCACACCATAGCTGTTGGCACCAACAGCTCTTCCTTCTCGCCCAAAACTAAAAGCTATAGGACAGCTGTAGACTATGGACAACATTGAGTACAGCAGCAACCAACACTTCCAGAATCTAACTCAAACTATTGAGAAATTTACAACTGAGGGTTCACTGATGTTTGCAATAGTCGTACTATTTCATAGTTGACTGCGAGAATGCTGACAATCTTGAAAAATTACAATCTACATACGTATGGATTGAATACATTTCACTGAGCCTCTGAAAC
The DNA here is from genome assembly GCA_009870155.1 of Pseudobourletiella spinata. Taxonomy (NCBI): domain Eukaryota; kingdom Metazoa; phylum Arthropoda; class Collembola; order Symphypleona; family Bourletiellidae; genus Pseudobourletiella; species Pseudobourletiella spinata. Next base: position 10,837 of record WJFA01001875.1, read on the forward strand.
ACAGTAGCACATTTGAGTCTTAATTACTTCACCATATGGGCTGGCAATAATGCACACGCAAAACGTTTACAACCTATTTCCCAACAGAATGGAAGGCCACGTAATCTGGTGTTGCATATGTTGAAGACACTGTTTGTGATCATTCTAATTCAAAATTCACTCTTCAAAGCTACCATCAAAATTAAAACCTAAATGGCGTCCCGGACTCATGCCCTAAAATTGCTTCTGAGTAAAAACTGAGACAGTAAATCAGTGTCCGTCTAATAGTTTGTCCATCCCTTTGGGCAAAAATTTACTCTATCTGGATAAGCTGCAAAAATTTCTCTCGATCAAGGAATCAAACCAGTTACTCAATTACAGTGAATATTGTTTTAAAACATTCCATCATCCTTGCCTTTAACCTTAGCCATTATATGCCAAAATAGACTGATTGGTTAAAATTTACTCAAAAACCTAATTTAACCCATAAGTCAGGGACACTGTGCACATTGTTATTATTCAAAAGTAAGATGCCTTCAACCATTTTAAATCAAAGAAACTCGATCATGGATAACTGTTCAAATTTTTCTTGATTGAAACCGTTAAAAAGACACGATATCAGCTAAAAAGTTTGCATCATTCCGTTCATCCCCTTTCGTAACTCTGCCTATGCATCGTCATGAGTAGGTCCTGTTCTCATTACATCGTCCGCGGTGTCGAATGACATGTTATTGACGAGACCATATATTCGTACGAGGACTTCAGGTAGGAAGACGTATTGCAGAAAGTGAAATTTGTCCTGCATAAAAAATAGTTTTCACGTCACATAAATACATTTACAATCCACCACTACAAAAAAGTTATGACGTGAGACATAAAGCAAAGAAAGTTCAATTCACATCTAAGGACGCCACTCTTTCGCTAAAGTCTCTCTCCAGTAGCTCAAGAACCAAATCCAATTGCTCCTCAGTAAACGGTACTATGATTGCCAATTCTTTCAGTCTGGACAGAGCAGTTGTATCCTCTTTACGTAAACGATAAAGCTGTTGATAAAAACAAAATTTACACTCCATTTACACTAGCGTGAGCTCTTAAGCTACAGTAGGTGACACGGTGCTACCATATGCCTCCCTTTCACACACCAAAAGAATTCAATTCAAAATTCACCTCATATCGCTCACTACGAATACGTTCTTCAAGTATTCCATCCAGCGCCGATCTGATTATCTTATTGTATTTCGCTTCAATCTCCGCATTGGATAAGTCTGCAATCCTCCTATAATTAATAATTATAATTTAAATACAAACAAACAGCACTGGATCCCGAATTTAATGCCAAATTTGAACAAAAACCTCGTACTTGGCTCTCATTTTGCACCGCCTGCTCTTGTCAGAGTACCCCTTAAATACGTTCATCATGCACATGGAGCTCTGTGAAAGGTCAAACTCATCACCTGCAGAGAAAATCAAAATAATACCCGCTCAGTTCAATAGTTCAACATTTAACGGATATCTTCCCGGTCCAAGCATCTTCCTCCCGTTCGTTTTGAAACATCCCAGTGTCTCCGTTGCTCATATAATTTGCAAGATCAATCCCACACCGAAGATGGGCACGATATGCGGTAATGGCGGGACAAGAAAAAAAAGACTAACCACGCGGTACGTAAGTTTCTTCCGTGGAATTGACACCCGCTTGTCTACGTATGATTTCCTGTAAGCATTCCATGCCTGCACTCTGCACTTCCCGGTTCATAGAATCGTTGTCATCGCTGTCAGAGTCCCTCCGCGACGACGACTCACGAACTCCTTCCTGTTTCACTCTCACCAAAGGAGCCTCGCTACTTCCATTGCTGCTCTCCTTCGAGTTGGCTCGTTTCACCTTACAAACAAGTGTAATATCTGGGCTGAGGGGTCTTCCCGCAGACGATGAACTGCTCCCATGTTGGGGTTCCGCGGCGGGGACAGAGATTCCAAGCTCCTCGCTGACCTCATTTGGATTTACCTTTTTCCCCATAATTTGTTTCAGCATGTTCGTAGCGACTTGGAGGGAAGCTGAGTCAAAGATGAGATCATGCATGGACATCTTACTTGCTGGCATGCGGCCCTTCGAAGACACTTGACTCTGACTGAGACTCCTTGATTGAGGTGCGGTCGGGGGGCCATCACGATTCTTCTTCGGCGTCCGCGGTGCCGGAAACTTGGGTGGGGGCATCTCACAATTGACAACCATTTGTGACGGTGGACTTTTCGGTCTATCATTTCCTCTACTATATCTACCACCGCTCGCATCTCTACTCGTAGGGATGGGTGGGCTTGGACAGCGTGATCCCGCTAGTTCCGTGAAAGGTACAAAGGCTGATCTAAACTGAAAGCCACTACTTCGAGCTTCTCTGGAAGAGCCGGGCAAATGAGAAGGTCGTCGGAATTCACCGGAGGAGGAAGAACCATGACTGGTAACATCATTTGACGTTCTGTTAATTTTCCTCCCGCGGGGTTCCCGCTTCACCTCACTCGGGGGCCTGGTGAGTCGTGGATTGGGCGATTCTGGCGGCAGCTTTTGAGCCGCAGAATTCGGAGCACGCTTCCCTAAGCGTGCCATTGGATGGAACAGTGGGGAATCTAAAATTAAATCGCCGGACCAATCTAGTGCAGGCGTTGACGGCGAACTGGGCCTGGGGATGGGGCTCCTCCGCCTCGAACTTGTGCCTGGAAATTCTTCGAGACTCCTCCGAGACGACGCGAGACGCTTCTTCGTCGGTTTCGCTGATCGTCCAACTGTTCCCTTGGTCGAGTCAGCTGCTTTTGGTACGGGAGGTGAGTTTGCTTCAAGACCTGGACTCAGTCTCGATACCGGTTCCGGACTATCCATAGGATTCTGAGAGGACTCAGGAGTCTGAGGACAACTTCCCACCAGCTGCAAGTGGGGGAGCTCTTCCTCACTGAGCACCTCACCGTTGAACCTGTGATGATCAATGGGACTTGCGGAACTTTCAATGGCCTTCTCCAACTCCGTTGTAGCGTCATCGTCGAAACTAAATAAATCGTAGCTGTCTTCAAAGTTTTCACTCGGTACCTTGATGGACTCATATATTTCCATGTCGGACTCCTCATCCAACGTCAGCTCCGACTCACTGATCACGACAGCACTCCCGTCCTCAGGGTAGACGGTGTGCAAAACTTGCTGCAAGTCCTCCGTCGAAACTTCCACCATGTGCTTTACGTAGACACTATAGTAGGTTGTATTCTCACCAGCGCCTGGCTCATCCCATCCCCCACCGCCGCCCTCGTCATCACTACCGTAGCTGTCTTGGATCGTTGCCAGTCCAGAGGACTTGAGTTTAAGGTTGGCTGGGACATCGCTGTCGATGACATTATATCTCTCCCTCCCCATTAGATCTTGAAGCAGGCCATACCCACTTGATATGCTCTGCTGTACAACTGTCTCCAACGATGGGACGCAGCTGAGGACAGGAGGGAGGGTTCTGGGAGGTGCGACGACAACAGGTGTTGGCTCAGGTACTTCCACCGCTCTTTTCTGTGAGATGACGGCTTCATTTACAGTTTTGTGTGCCGGACCTTTCCGCTTATCAGCAGCAACGGTCCTCAGCGGTGAATCCACATTTGTTCCAATCAGAGTTTTCTTCTTCCTCTTCTTTTTCCGTTTCCTAAGTTGGGATGAGGAGGCTCCGGATTCTGCTAGTATGAGGGAATTCCGACGTCGGCCAGGAGTTGTCCCATTTAATACACCAGCTGCTGCAGGGCGTACTCCGAATAGCTTCGAGGCTGAATGAGAAGGACTTACGGATGCTGCTGTTGTTGATGATGATGGTGTTGTAGAGGGTGGACTAGTTGTGGCCTTGGTTGTGACGGGTGAAGTGTAGTGGGACGGACTACTCGTAGCTCTGGCAGTCGACCCAGATGGGGTTTGGGAAATTGAATCGCTTCCACTCGGTTCGAAAGCAGCTGAGGATGAACTACTAGTTGTTAAACTAGTCCTCGAGGTTACTGTAGCAGTTGAGGTAGTTAGTGATATTGTACTCTGAGACGTTGAGTTGTTGCTAGGGTTGAGTGCGGATGACGCGGCAAGCGTACTGCTGCTGCTGGTCACGGTTGTTGCAGAAGTGCTTGCAAAAGCTGACTCTAACGTAGTTGATGGAGTGGGACTGGTTAGTCCTCCGATGAGAGATTCTAAGGTAGCGAATAGTGGACTACGTCTGGGGAGTGACGACGCTGACGTTGATAAAATGGGGCTCATCGTCGTCGACAAAGGTTCCGAGAGACTGCTAGCTAGTTCCTTATTCGTTGAGGTTCCAGAACCCGGCACGGGACTCTGAGATAGTTTGGAAGACAAGGAGCCTGAACGGTTGCGGGAGTTTGTCATTGTACTTGGACTCGGACTGGCTCTGAGGGATGTGGTCGTCGTATTCACAACACTACTTGTTTCAGCGAGAGTTGTATCCGGAATCCTTGTAAAGGCTGAGTTGGTTATACTACTGCTAATGGTGGATGAGAGTGATGGACTACTTCGTGTCCCTACTGGCCTCTCTGTTGGAAGTCTACTCGAGGATGGGGTTATTTCAGCCAGAGGGCTGGAAACTCTTCGACAAGTGGCACTCCTAGAGCTGTCAAATATGGAGGTTCGAGTTCTTGCGAAATCAAAACTTCGTCCCGTGCTACCCTCTTTATGAAGGACAGGGGCGTAGGGGGGTGGAGAGGCTCGGCGCATGAGCTCTTCCGGAGTGACCTGCATGACAAGCACCGGCATTTCAGGGTCGATTTCAAATGAGTGCTCCGGTTCTTTCTTCACCACAGTTTTTTTTGCCAAGTCACGTCGTCGTCGACGCTTCTGCTTGTGTCGTAGGACTACCACGCTATTTTCCGAGTCGGAGTCCGTGTCTTTAGAGTTTCTATTGTTTCGTAAAGTTAAGTTGGTGATGGCATGGCGGGCCTCCTGCTCTTCCTGCTCTTCAGTGTAGTCTTTTCGCTCCGCTGCTGTTCGCAAGGACTTGAGGCATGCATCGAGACACGATGTGGGTTGCTCTCTACTTATACTCAGCTCAATGGATTCAGTCGCAGCAGAGTTATTTTTTGTTTTCTTCTCACTGAGTTTCCCCCGTTTCTTGGTCGGGGAGATGGACCTGTTAAAACTTTCGTTTGAGATTCCGATGCTTGTTGACGATGGAAGTGTTTTCGTGGGGGATGAACTCCCGAGACTCAACAGGGTGGAGGAAAGTGACGAAAGCGACGACGTTAGAGGTCTATCCAAATTTTCTCCAGTGATTCCACCCGGATCAGACGAAGTTGACTGACTGGTGCGATTCAGATCAATTCGCTGGGAAGGATCGGCATCGGTTTCCCCTTGCAATGAGCGATTTAATGCTGACGTTCCAAAAGGAGTGGAGGCGATCCGACCGCTTTCGGAATCCCTCCGTTCCGGTCGAACAGATTTAGGCTTTCGGCCGGGTTTATTTTTGATTGTTGTTGAAGACAGATCATTTGCCAATGACGATAGCATGCGCATTAGGGACCGTGGGGTCTGTTTTTTCTTCTTCTTCAGTGGAGCTCCATCAAGCAGCGGGGACAGATCTAAACTGGACGTTTTGTCTTTTTTGGAAACTTTCTTGCCCTTTTTTGATGATCCGAGGACTCCGTTGACGCGGTCTTTCTCCACGTTTAAACGACCGTTGAGATCGTCACTTTTCTTCCTACTCGTGTTGCCACTATCAGGATCCAAACGAGGGCGTTTGCCAGTCTTTGTCTTGTTATTATTATTTCCAGGCCTTTTTGGGTTTTTCTTCACACTGGTCTTGGCGTTTCCCTTTGTCGGAGATATCATGCGCGGGGGAGTAAATGGACGGACGGGCTCAACATCAATGTCGGGCAAACTTTCCTCATCTTCTTCATTTTGCGGGGTATCAATTGAGAATGGATCAGCGACACGATTGAAGCGTCCCATCTCATCGTCGTCCTCATTATATTCCACATCATCCTTCTCCTCGTAGTACCCTCCTGACATATTCCACAACTCCTCATCATTCACTTGCGAGCCTGAATGAATACTGTTCCGCTGAGATTGGGAGAATTCATCCACAGATACTGAGGACGCAGGGCTACGAGTGCTGCTGTCAAGACGGTTTAAATTTTCACTGCTGAGGAAGTCCATGCTTGGCTCCAGATTCAAACCTCCTACAGCCGGCACCTCTTCACTCGGATGGAACGGGTGGCCGTTGACGAGGGCGTCAGAGCTGTCGACTAGTTTCATTGCCGTCTCCGGTTGTTGTACGTAACTGCTTTCATAAGACAAATTTTCCCGTCAGTAAATAAGTAAATACAAGTATTTGGAAGCTAATAAACTGTGTAGTCAATTTTTATTTTAGATTCTGCAAAAGGTGTACGGTATAGCATTTGGAATTACGAGAAAGTGAATTCACTTTTTATGGGATGTTGTTGATGATGATGTGGCCGCATCCTGGTTTGCACTGTGATGCTTGAAATAGTGAGACGCATCCAGTGTTACTCCAAGTATTTTTGCAATTAATTTTTTATCAGAATCAAGACTGGAACCCACTCCAGAACGACTTGCAACGCCAACCCTCATGTAAACCTTGGCAGCTGGATATTTCATGAATTGGCCACCTGTAGAGCATACATAAAAACGTATTCCAACAAGAACAATCATTCAGTAGAGTATGTAAAAGTAGTTGGAAAGAGGTGAGAGGGAGATGGAGAAAGAGAGAGATTCAATGGAAACTTTGTGACCATTTCTAAATCAAATTAAATGAAAATTTGAAAACTCAAAAGAATGCCAATGTTGGCAACGTGGACGGTTCTTCATCCCAAAATGATTTTCTGGGTTTTTAAAGTTATGAAACAAGTATTACTAAATGAAATCGGTTTCGAATAACAATTAAAAGCTGAATGTTTGTCATTTCTTCACTCTTAAAATCGAATATCGGGTCAGGGTGGTGGACAATGTGAAAATTGCGGTTGATTATCATAATTCCTTGTGGATTTTGGAATTGAGTCATAATATCTTCAATTCAGAACAAGTCAGTCAACAAGGACTTCGAGCGGACTTTACGTTTTTGTTCCCTTTATGTTTACCTCATATTGGCCAGGATGAATTGCACTGGCATTGTAAAAGTCAAAGACAAAATTTGTCTCTGACTTTTACAATGCCAGTCTCGGACAGCCAGGACTCGGAATAATCTCAAATTGTTACTTAAAGCTTACTTAAAAATACTGTGGCGGAAGTTCTCAAAAATTGAACGAGCAAAGAAAGGTCAATATAAATCAAACGTAAAGAAGCTAGACAAAAGGGACTTAAATAACGGATGAAAGTTTGTGGGTCGAAAAATAAAAGAGATGGAGAAGGGCTAATTTATTTATTATCAATTTTACTATCTAAAGGAAAGTTATTTCAAATTTATGCTTCAATTTTTTCTAAATGATCTAAAGGAATTCAGTGAACTGATCTCTACCGGCAACACAGAACTTTAAAGTAAGGAGTGCATTTTCATGAAGTAGAACATAACATAATACTATAAGGAGTAACTTCAAGAGGTTTCGACCTGAGTGACACGAGTACTCTCAAATTTTAGAAACTTTGGTACCAAACGATTCCTCTTGACGAGTACTTTCCGAATATACCAATGGTACCGCTCTGTG
>WJFA01001876.1:0-18482 GCA_009870155.1 Pseudobourletiella spinata
TGCAAGTTGTAATTTTAATAGCCGCAAAAGCTAATGCAATGTATTCGTACGTTATTCTTTGGGGTCATTGGATTATATGCCTTGGGGACGTTAAAGCGGCTGAAGAGGGTTGGGACAGGTGTGCAGGGAAGTAAGGACAGTTTAGGGATTTTCACCAGCACTTCGCTCTCCCTCCGACTTTCTTTCTTCTGACTCATAAATGCATCCGGAATGTTTCTTGTGCCACTAGTAAGAGAAGCGAAGCGTGGACATATTATGACATAATTTTTTCAACTCCGGCTCCACATATACCTCAGCCGCAGTCACCATTAGGCTGCATGGAGGGTGAGGCGCGCGGAAAAAGGAGCTGGAGCAGTTTTATGACTGCCATACTTATCTCTAAATCTCTCAAGCGTAAGTAATACAATAAATAATTTTTATTTATGTATTCTCCACCACCATTGTACTGGAGTCTCTCGGAACGTTTTGTTGTCACATTTGCGGGATGGGAGCACTCTTTTCCTCCATTCTCTTCCACATAGTCACATAGTCTCTCATCATAACTTATGTAACATGGGCTGAGACAGAAAGAGAGGACCAAGTTCTTGCTTCGCTGATTCACTGTTATTTTTTGTCAGGAAAGCACTCGAGACTTTTTAGGGTTACTCCTACTAGACCGATACTCATGGTGTATACATCAGAGCATTCCATATGCCAGCACATATTTGGAGCCTTTGACCTTATTGACAGGCTCTTCAAATAAACTAAAGTACCACCATATTATATCTCCCAATCATAATGGTTGTCATCAACCGCGTCATCACACGCACGTATATGTGCGCATCCTGTGCGTCAAGCTCAAGTAGGAAACCTTTGGAGCTAGTAATGAATTCGTTTTTAAAAGCAGATATTTTCTACTGCAGTTTTGGAATGCAGAGCGAGGAATGTTACATAGCTGTGATTTTGTTACATGAAATTTTTTTCTATTTAAAATTCTAATTTTGAGTACCACTCATCCTCCGCTCCGATTTTCTGGTGGAAATAATCAAGTTACCAGAAAACTGCCGGAAAGTACAATTCAATTTCATGGTTGACAAAACAAACGAGTAGCAATGATGAGCTGAAGATGAGTTTGGAGATGGCTCGGAGGTTATGGTGCGCTAGAAGCCACAATCTGAACCTCAGCTCATCACTACGCCTTACATGGAGACATTGAACGAGTCTGGTTGAGTTCGTACAGTTGATTAGGAAAAAATAGTTGAAGGCATTGTTATTTTTGGCTGCTGGATGGATGAGAGAAGTTTGAGGGCGCAGAATTTTCAGACCCGAGCTCAGAAACCGAGTGCGAGCGAGTGGAGGTGGGAGAGGGTAAAAGTCAAATAATGATGATCAGTTCACAATGGGGAGATGAGTATGGAGAGTGAAAGACTGACTGGGATGAAAAGATTGAGGGAGACGGGGATACAGAACCGCCTATTGTCTTCCTTCGCTTCTTCGCTCAACTCACCATCAGCCAACCAGTCGAGCCAACTTGACTTTGTTCATCCCATCACGACGAGCTGTCTTCAAACATTTCTCCAAATACACTCCTCTTTCTTCATCACTTGGCTCACCATGGCTTTTTATACCCAACCACCACCACCACTACTCACATTGGTTTCTACATATAATAATCATTCTTCCCTTACAGCAGCGTACACAGGCACACATCACAACGCATGTCGGCCCCATGTTCACCAACATCAGCACTGCGAGGTTACCATGAACAACATAGCTCCATATCCCCGGCAGTTCATCTACCTTTTAGAACACTGCTGACTCAAGTTTCCCGTCCAGGAACACAGGCAGAGCGCTAACAGTGAAAGGAAAACAGAGTTCAGATAAAGGTTTCATTCGACTAAAACACTCTTTCACATCTTTTTGTATGGCGAATCACATATTAATTAACAACTTTTCACCTCCTATTCTAATGCAATACGAAGTTCGTTAAGGAGGAAATCTATTTTAAGCCACGTATAATCTTATGGATTCATGATACTCCTAGTTACCCCACAGACCTTGGACAATAACTTCAGCTCAATTTACGAAACCAGGAAGTGTCTTTCCCAATCAATTATATTACAGCCACACCCATTCTCAACAGAGCTGACTGAGTGAGTGAGGTGGATTACAAACGACCAATATCACTGTAGGGCAAAGGTTTCCATGTGGGCGTGTGTCGGATCCCTGGACAACTTAAAAGTACTTTATTCAGCTCAAAAGTATTGATTTCATTTAAAGGGCAAGTTCCATTATTCCTTGGACGAAAATAGAGACATGGGCTGACTTCCACTGTAGACTCATATAATAACGTCAACGCTTTCTCCTTCATATGCACATTACATGGTGAGTCTCCGAGAGGGACGAATTCTAGTACTACTATTACTACAACTACTACTACCACCACCCTATGGATTACCTCCAGGAATGCATAATCCACCGTCCATAATACATAGGCGCGTGTGCGTGGGTGGGTGTGTGTGTGAATCTAACTTTGAGTGAGGAAAAGTAAGGAGGGAAGCAAAGAGCAAAGGCCATTCTTCATTTCATACATTTGGGTATTGTCATCTGAATACAAAGAAACTCTACTGGGGAGAAACTGGGAAAATAAGTAAAATCTTCTATTCCAATTCACTCATTCATTTTCCTATGGGTTCTCCTCTGTCTCCTAATGTATACAAAATAATGCTCTGGGACCCCGGCCCATACTTACTGGGAGTAGCGGGGACTAATAGTACTACCACTCCTGCTAGCTATATGCTCCAGCGGCATACTAATCTACTCCGTGTATAACATGACCTCACTCCTTCTAAGCTAGGAGCATGCATTGAAAACCCATAATATTGGTCCATCTTAAAATTTCCAGGAGCACTCTGGATTTGGATCTTTACCTCTCACATATTCCTTTCGTAGGCACGCCAAAACACACATGTGCAACTAGTACTACAGTGCAAATACGCTGATACTACTCTAGTCCTAGAGAATCTATGAGGCATGCAGTAATACAGGGATGACCCACACGACTTCTGCACTGGCTCCAGCAGCTAGTAACATCCTACTTTCACTGAACAATATATTCAAGCCCAAATTACAAACAGTTACATATTGTGACATAGACATAGCCAATAGTTCGCCTCCCCGTAATAATAGTAGTCCTACTCGTACTACTACGAAACTCCCATACTTCTACCTCCTCTCCAGATGGAACATATAAGAATAGACCTCCCCATCATCCTAATCTTTATCTCGGTTCATACGACTCCTCTCTCGTAGGCCATCTACGCCTGGACTACTTAAGGATTCTTCAGCCCTCGAGAATAGACCAGACCCAGCCCAGAGGAGGCAAGTGAAAGAAAAGGGAAAGGAGAGAGAGCGAGAGGGAAAACTAAGGGAAAGAGAGGACGAAGAGTCTTGTGAAGCATACTATGAATTGAAAACTTTGCTGTATTCCAGCCACCATCACGAAAAACTTATTTGAATGGGAAATTCGTTCTCGTATCAAAATCAAACAAATGAATGAGAGCCAGTCAAAGCAACAGCACGGAAAGGCAAGGAAGAGAGAGAGAGAGAGAGAGGGGCAAACGGAGGAGGGTAAAAGAAGATCTTCTTCGTCGTCGTCGTCTCTCTCTCCTGTTCTCCATCCCCTTATTTCTCCTCTTGTTATATTCTACTTAAGTATTTGTAGCCAGCTTTCCACACAGTGGACCCCATTGGTCGGACTCGGGGAGTGTATGGAAAACTGCAAATAATCTAAGAGTTTCTTTTCTTCTCACCAAACTAAAACTAAACTCAACTTCCGCTTTGCCGAGTTTCAATTGTAATAATAGATGAAAAACAAGGAGTGTGTATAGGTCCATAGAGCCACTATGTAGTTTATCCTTTATGCTCCCTTTGCCCTTATCTTCTTCTTCGTCGTCATCGCCGCCTTCTTCTTCTTCCTTCTTCATAGTTGTCGCCGTACTACTTCCAAAGTCTTCTTTCTCCATTCATCTAAGGTCCTGCAGATCTAAAATAAAACACTACTATGAAAACTAATATGCACGGGCGGGCACACACCCTGAAACAACCCACTCTTTTTGTCAACTTACTACAGAGGCTGAGTGAGGAAGAGAGAGAATGGAGGAAAAGCTCAGAGCTCGCCACTTCTTCAGTTTTGCTTGCTTCTCTCTCTCTCCCTTTTCCAGCACCATACCGCTGCCGTGGCCGTTGTTGTCGGTGCGTCCCACAACCCATAATTTATTCTTCTTCTAGTCTTTATTCGAATTCTATTTAGATTCTTTCCTCATTGTGTCACCTCCTCTAAATTATTGCATTAACTTAGTTTAACTAGTTTTTCCCTACTGGCCAGTTCTCCAAGTAGTTGTGAGGATGGGTTGGCGGTGGTGATGGTGTGGTCGTGCTTGTCCAACTTTGAACAGGATTTTCCTATGTAGTAGAGAAGAATCATTAGAACCATTGATCAAATTCTCATGGAAAAGAGCAAGGTTGGGAGTAAAAGGGAGGGAGGAATAGAAAGAGAGAGAGACACAGAGAGAGAGAGGAATCCAATGTGTATCTAGAATCACAATCGAACGATGTAACCTAACTGGATCCTTGTGTCTGGGGTATCCTTGCTCGAATTTTAATATACGGAGAGAAAATGGGGAAGATAATGGAAGGATTGTGCCCGCTCATTTCCCGATAAGTTCCTCCTCCGACACTTTGTATGATTCATCACGTGAAATTCCCCGAATCATTTCACCATTCTTTTACTACCGAGGGTAATGAATTCAAAAAGAAAGTAATTCTCTGGGGTTGTGCCGCCACCACCACTCTCCCCCAGAGCTGTCCCCATTAATGGCACGTCTTCTATGGACGTACATATCATATGGGGAGAACAGATTAATGCAAAGGTCTCTCTGGTGTGTGCGGTATGGAGGATGTGGAAACTGAATTCATCAGAATGATTTGTTAAAACCTACGGCACAGCACTCTAGAGCTTCGTAAATTACACATCTCTGAGAAGACTGTTCACGTTCTGAAAAGGGTGCGTGTTGGTGCTCCGCTTTTTAATCCAAAGGAGCGTACAATACTGCACATGGGCTTGATAAATTACAAATCTGCTACAGAGTTAAACCCTATCCCGTCTTCTTTTTTAACTCTATCACACTCGTTAGCAATAACCCGCATTTGTAGGACGTCAAGACGGACGCCGGTACAAAACATTCCAGAAGACCAATGATAATATTTGTTGAGTTAAAAACAGAGAGGCGAGATTTTGAAATTTATTATGCATGGGCTAGACAAATTTGTCTTCAAAAAACTTATTCAAAATGTAAGTTATCTAGTTTACAAAAATCAAGACAGCTATTCGTACTTTGATCCAACGAATAAGAAACCACTTTTCACCAAAACCTTTTCAGGTATCAACAAAGACGGGTGCCTGCCGAAAAAAAGATCCAAAATCGCTTCTTCAGGTTACTGAATATTAAAAGGGTCTCGGTCACCAATGGACTCTTCTTGTCGACCTTCCAAAATTTCCTTCCTTTCCACTTCTACCTTCACCTCGACAAGTGAGATTTTATCCCTTGACTTCCGCGGTTGTAGCTTTGACAAAACATCTTCGGAGAAAACACTTTCCTGATGTACAGCTTTGAATAAGTCGAATCGATCATCAATTTCATAATAATGTGCGATGATAATGCCGTAGTATTTTGGATTCTCGCTGGACTTCGACAGTGGTCGAGGAGTGGTCGCCATTGTCTCCATTAAGTTTCTTAGTGTACTACACGAGCGAACAGAGTTCCCAAAACTGACGCCTAGATGGTCGATTTCCCGGTGACGAAACAATTCTTTCAACAAACTGGCGCAAAGCATGGACGAGTCTTCGTTCGTCTTGACCATGTAATGTTGCGATGGTGCAAACACGACATGATTTAATTCCACGTACTTTAGTTTGCTGAACTTGTGAATGAACTGGAAATTGTTTCCTTCTACTTTAATAAACATAGTAAGAATTTTCTTCAGAGATTTAGGAAGGAGACCGAAGTCTGTGAGGGTCACCGCATTGTTCGTCAAAGCATCTCCCTCGAGTTGTAGCTCTTCCAGACATGACAAGTCACTGAGAAGCATCCCACTGAGTACGCAGTCATCTTCATCCGCCTGAATGATATGTAATTTGAGTACCCGGAGAACATCATTATTGTTGGTGACAACACTGATTAACATATCCATGATCCATGCTGTTCTCATTTTATGAAGTTCCACTGATAAATCCTGTAGTTCTTCTTGTTTCACTAAAAGTCGCTTTAAAAATTCAGAATTCTGCTCTGTTTCCCTATTGTTATCATCGTTGTAAAATCGATGCACGGAAATTTCCAAGTGGCTAAGCTGCGTCGGAAGCCGTAAATGGAAGGAAGTGTGCTGATTCGAACGCTTCCCGCGATAATCTCGCAGGCAAAGCTCCTTTAACGTGCTCGCATGCGCATCTACAAACTCTTCAAATGGGCTCTGCTTCCAGTATTCATTCATCTTGTTAACGAAAAAGTTTTCATACACGAATATATTTAGTGACTGTAGTTTTGGACTTCGAATCATTCTCAATAGATAAGTCACTGCCTTTTGCACAGACTCCGCATTTGTTCGAGCGTAATCAGTGGAGTCACTGAGCACGTTCAGATAGTAAGACATGACGAAATGCTTCGGGAAAATGTTTCCGCGTGGGGAGATGATCTCCAGAACTTTCAGATTAGGACAGACCAACTGTTGAGAGGTCCCAGTAATGGGAACAGGTGTGTCAATGGTAACAATTAGTTTGGAAAGAAAATCATCTCTTAGTATCAGTGTGCTCAAGTTTTGACATTGTTGGAGAAGATTGTGGCAAAACCAGTCCCGATCCACACTGCCGTGGCATACGACTTTTTTCAAAGCTGATGGATACTTCCATTGTAACTCGTCTTGTATTGGACCAACATTTCCAATTGTTACTTGACATAATTTCACGGTCTGCAAGAAAGCGAGGAAGCACTTCCCACCCCTGTACCCGTCCACAGCAAGACAGAGACCACCAAAGTGATCAACGCCACATTTCCAGCTTGAGCATACCTGTCTAGCTCGCTTTCTCACTTGGTAGCTCATTGTACTAAATAATTTTGCACTGACCTGGGACAAAAAATAGGATGAACCATACAGGGGTTTTTGACCATTACAGGGAAACATAACATATCACTCGGGCTTCTTACAAGGATTGGAAGTGTGGTCCATGATTTTTCCACCGTTGTACCCGTCCCCATTTTCTGTACCTTTTCCCACAAGCTTATCTGGCTGTCAAACTAGTTTATATGTTGTATTTACAAGTTGCTGATTTTATACAATGTTCCAGTCGCATGCCGTTATTATTACACCAATAAAGCATTCAAATGATTATGAGACGGAACATGACTCTTAAAGTAAAATAGTAACATGGATTTCGAGTTGCTAATTCGAACTGTGACTGTGACGCAAAGAGTTGAATTTTTTGTCGGTATTATTGGGGGGTAGCAAGTTTTATATTAATATTTTAAGTTATCTCTTCTTGACTGTTATGTGTTGTGTGTAGTGTTAAGTATATAATCGCTCAAAATTTCAAGAAAAAAATATCTTCCAAAATTCCAGCAATTCAAAAGTTAGTTCAAGTGCCGGTACCAAGGTTTAGTTTCTTTAGAAACATGAGCAGTGACAATGACAAGTTGCTCACGAAGGAGATTTAACTTTCAAAACCTATATTTACACTGTAATAACTCACTTGAAGAGTGGAGTCGAGGGAGAGGACGAAATCCAGACTTTTTACCGCAATAATTTATGATTAGCTTCGGTATGAACTATCAAGAGGGGGACCGATTCGAGAGGGAAACATGTTACAGCTGACAAGCTACATACGCTGCGGCAGCCAGTCAACGCACTCGCTGCACTGCACACACCCTCACACTCAAATACATTCCCGCTGTACGTCAGAACGTGAAACCACGGATCCACCAGCAGGAGAGGGCGACATGACCTGATATGAGTTGAGTGAGCCGGTTATGATTTCTCATTCTCCCATACATATGTGGAGAGAATTCGGATCCGCGCAGCACTATAATGCGAGATCGACAGCTAAAAGCTTTATCTCCCTTGTTTAGTAGACGAGGATCACATTGTTAATATTTGATAAATTATCTTGGTCCTCTTTGACGTCCACTCGATTCGGTTTCGCCATCACTTAAGGTTATCATCCAATGAGTGTCTCACTCCTCTCCCTTGTCATATGTTCTATCTGTGACTCCTCGCCCCCGGTGGCCGCTGATGCCTAATTGCAAAATCACATGCTAAAGACTTCACTAATATCTATTGAGCAGAAAAACACTATGGACGAAAAGTGCTGTAGAAAGGGTAAGAAATTCCAGAGCACGGAGCCAAAGCCGAATTATTTCGAATCAAGAGTATTCATTTGTAGTGCATTCCTTTATCTTGTAGTATACCGCACAATACAAATCAGGTCTATAGCTCTCTCAATGAGCTGAAGGGTTAGATTGAAAAGTGGCTATCCTGCGTGTCAAAAAAGGATACAAAAGAAAAAAATTGAATCAGGTAACATGGATTACTACTGTGTTATGTAGTACATGTGTTAGAGGTTCGGAGCCGTGTGGTTTGTTTGGTGCCACCATCCAAGCACGCCGCACAGTGCATAAACCCGTTGAAAATAAGTTAGGTCGAGAGATTATTGACATGTGGATATCCCCTTGAGTGAGAGAGAGAGAGATGTTCAGAATGATGTATCCACTGTACTGTAGCGGGACGGATGGGGAGAAAAGAGAATCAAGCTGCAATTTATCCGAGCATTTCAATTTAACTCATCCCTCCTCTTCTGATGGTA
Organism: Pseudobourletiella spinata; assembly: GCA_009870155.1. Taxonomy (NCBI): domain Eukaryota; kingdom Metazoa; phylum Arthropoda; class Collembola; order Symphypleona; family Bourletiellidae; genus Pseudobourletiella; species Pseudobourletiella spinata. The sequence continues at coordinate 8,891 of WJFA01001876.1, forward strand.
CATGATTATCAGTCCTACATCCAATCCTTTTTTCCAACCATTTTGAAATATTATCCCCTCTCACTGAAATCTATACTTCTATCTTTCAGCTCATCGTGTATGCTCTAGACGGGGCTTGAGAGCACTCCTCCTAGTTAACTCATTTTACAGGCTGTCTAATCTCCTTCACATATCTGTCTCACAACCCTTGAATAAATTTCACATCCATGCACACACGGGTATCCAACCGTCGAGTGCACTCACTCTGGAGTCTTCAGTCCAACGGTCCTGCGCCAAACACTTACGATCGGATTTTTGAACTAACGACTGCGACTAATTACCGGTAGCCATCTGCGGGCTTTTGTCACATTCTGATACAGATCGAACCATTCGTACGTACTATTACCGAACATTATGCATGGTTTTTATTAGCGCATCTTCTCAAACTTGTCAAGAGCGATTGCTTCATTGCAGAACTCAAAAATCCTTTTTATTACATGGGGATGTTTAGACAGTAAAACTAATGAGGGAGTTAGAATTAGAACTGTTGAGTACGGTTCGTTAGACTTTCCTCCAGCCCATTGCGTCTCACCACTCCTTAACTTTTGGATGTGCCTGGAATAAGGCTCGTCGGCATCTCTTTCGAACAAATTCAGACAGTACGCCACACCATCATGACCAGGCTAATATTGTGAAACCAATAATTTTGAATGACGAGGTAAAAGTTTCTTTTGATGAGGCATTTACACCAGTAATTAATTCATAAGTAATACGGCATATTGTATCAGGGATCATAGGACACGCCCAACGTGAAAAGATACAATATCTCATTTTCTTGACGATGATGCTTCCCTAACTTTGCCAAAAAGGTATAAAGCCACCGTTACAAAATTAAAAGTTGAAATTCTAAGAAAAAAGTGGGGCTTGACAATGTGGTGCGAGAATGCTCAATGCAATACCCAAGTGAGCCCCTCACAGGCTTGAAGGGGCACCGCATAGCTGTCTGCGTGTGTGCTTGCGTTGAAAAAGAGCCCGACACGCAAGCTGCTACCTCGTATGAGTCTTAGCAGTGAGCCCGAGGCAGAAAGCCCACCGGTACACGAAATCAATTTGTTCTATTTATGAACGGCAGTCAAGTATTCACACTCCTCAACCTCTGGATGCCCTGCTCAGTTCCAGCTCTCTCAGTTTTCACACCAATCAAAGAGCCATCCAGCCATGGATTGCGTACAGCGGACTGCCAACCCACATAACAACAGCACGTCGTATTGACTAACAAGTGTGGGTTAAGGCGGTAAAAAATGTTGTAAATGCGTGATAGTTACACGTCCAGGGTGTGTAATACAAAATAATAGCCTGGTAATGGAAGGGTAATTTATCGCCGCATGCATTCCATCAAAGTATCACATCAGGGCTAGTATCATTACACACACAAACTCACACACGTACACTCGCCTACATCTATGATCCTCCGGTCCAAATCACCATCGTATAAACTGATAAACAAGAATCTGATTACTTCCCTACCCATGCTCCTATAAATATTATGTCATGCTGACTCGTTACGGCTCTATGTAACAACATCATGAAGGATTCATCTCACTCATCCTGGTCAGGAGGGTGTAGTAAAGGAAGTTACCCTCATTAAGTCATAGTTTAGATCCCTGGAGGAGCGTGCATAGGGCTTGTATAACTGTGAGGAAAATTGTCTTAAGAGTTTACTTGCGAGAGAGCGAGGGAGTGAGAGGGTGAGGAGAGCAGGTTGAGGAAATGTAAAAGCTTATAAAGTTTTAAAACTCTAACAAGAGGAAGGCGGTCAAGTCAGCAGGTGGAAGTAAGTGGAACTTTATTACTATTTATGTCTGGGGTGAGGCTCAAGTCTTGTACGCACTCATGTTACAACTGAATATTGACCGTTTTCCTACGAAATAGCATTTGCTGGGTTGTAACGCACTTTTGAGTTTTTAGCCAGCGTGCAAGTACGTGTGCCTACGTTAGGTAATGCATTTAAAGCGGAGGAAATATCGTTAAGAGGTAAGCAGTTACCTCCTGCCCTTAACCTCCGTACCCGAGTACCATGTGTAGACGCACACGAAAGTGTCAGTCAGGAAGCTCCGCATGGAACATGTGCGCGTACGTGTACGAATGCACCGGAGTGTACAGGTAAGGCGCAATAATTATTCTCCACATATACTTTAACCTCTCATCCATGCTTCTCGCCTACGACAACCGTAGGCATTCGATATACTCTTAACAATGTACAGAGAAGAATGGTCACTGAAGAAGAAAAAGTAATAATAAGGCTCTGCCTTGTGTTTTTATGACAGGCGGATGGAATAAGTGAACAAATAACATAACAATTTGTTCTGAGTTATTCCCTTTTATTGTTCACTACAAGTAGCCTTCAATTCTACCCAATGACTTTATTGCACCTGAGCCAGAGCCATACATTATGCTCGCATAGTACATCCAGCCGTGAAGTTGTTTTTTCCCTGGCGCTCCTGCCTCCACACACAAACACATGCCTAACTCATCATACAGAAAATTCTGAGTATGATCACACGCCAACCTCCTTGTCATAACTAGTCCCAAGCCCGGATACTATATTTGTAAGGGATTTTAACTAGAAGTGTAGATGATGATGACCAAGTACCATGATGAGCCTTTCGTTAAATCACGGGAAAACATCATAGGTCTATTTACATGCCTTGTTCCTCTTGTTAGGAGGGATATAAAGGAGAGAATTGTGCAATAATACACAAAGTGATACTTTTATTATACTCAACTCATTGGCGCCCTAGAATAAAAGTGTAGCACACTGTCATCGCCCCGCCAAACAACTATGGGACTACTCAAAAGGTTCACTTAATAATAATTATGAGGAGAATAGAATGTGGACTATGAATGACTAGAATGTGGAGAAAAGTTGTTATTGCACCCCTGTCTTCATCTCTGTATACTGTAAACTTCATCCGCTTATGACAATCTGTATACTGCACGGCCGAAATTTCCAATGAGGTGTTAAATGTATGAAAATAGGAACAACAATGGAAGAGGGGAGCACAATTTTTTTGAAATTCTGCAGGTGTACGCACCCGACCAACAACGTTTGAGAGGCGAAAATTTTGCACATTCTCCTGTGCTGTTCTCCATACTATTGTCTCCTGTCCGTTATAATTCACTGCACTGATTTTTGAGAAACATGACGTTATTCTCACGTGGTTAGCATCACTGTGGAGGAGCAGCTGATGTGTACGGTGATACTAAAGGTGTGATGTGCGTAGGACACAAAAGAGTTTTGAGGGGGGTGAAACCGTTGGATTTTCATTAGCAGAATCAACATTTAGTTGCAGCCTACTTAGCACTGAATTCAAGTTCAAATTAGCAATTGTCCGTTACTTTCCACGTGATAATATTCAGCAAATCGAATTGTATTTTCAGCTGAATATGAATCGAGATAAACGGTTTGTTCGACTGCGTCCCAGTGCTGTAGAGTTTATACTGTCAAATGAGCAGCATAATAATGGCATTTTCTTGTGCCTCTTATAAAAAGTTTCTAACACGACACTGTGTTCTTACGCTGAAGTTAATTTTTATTTACTAAGGGATTCCCGCCTTAAACCAAGTTTTCTTCACTCTGGCTTCAATGAAAATAAACACGCCTACACCAAAGTTCTACAGTGCTGAAAAGTCTATAGTACGTTATGTTGAAATGCAATGGAAAGGCTTGAATGTTTTGAAAAGTTTGACGGTTACTTATTCGCAATTGATGCAGCCTGTTTTTCAACCTTTTTGTCAAATGATTTTATCGACTTGTATTGTAGGTTGGAACTCTGGGGTGGAGTGAAGTTCGTACGTGGTAGAAACGTCCAAACAGCATTTGGAATACAAATCACTAGCTGATGGTTACTGCAGGTGCGAAAATTGTTTACTGTTATTACCCTGTCATTAAAGTTTCAACATTTCAATGTTCCCAACTTGTTCAGCGAAGCAAGTTGTAGTGATAGTCGAGTTATACTCGTTGATATGGTATTTTACAAATTTGGCAGCGCACTCACAGAACTTTCTGCGTTCGTGTCTTCGGTGCTGCCTCATCTCTACGGGCTGTCCGTGATGGTGATGCTCCGTCTCTCCGGAGATGAGCCAAACTCTTTTCTTCAAACTCCGACTGGCAGGACAGCACGAGCTAAGGATGGAAGTTTCTACGTGGAAATCAACCGCGTGCCTCTGTGCTTTTAAGGCAGCCACTCAAGACGTCTAAGGGAAATGCAAATCAGTGACTAGAAATAGTTGTTGTTTGCCAAGGGGCATGCATGGTGAAAAAACTGTAAACAGTGCAAAGCAGAACTGATGGATGAATGTCTATATACACATGTATATACATTGAGGAATGGAAAAATGGGAACAGAGGAGAGGTACCCTTTTCAGTCATCTTTCCAGTGGATGTGTGTCTGATGTGAGTGCGGGAGGATGTGTATATACCCTCATGTGTGTGTGTATGTGTGTGACTTTGTGTCTGTGGGCTTGTATACGTGTGCATTTATTGTGGGACAGATAAATGAATCATGAAACGTCAAGAGTAACATTCTCCTGGTTTAATATGTGGACGGATAATAGTATTATGATAATAACATGGATGATATTGAAGACATGAAAATGGATAATGCAATGTAAATGGGATGTCGGAGAGACCACCTATCATGCTCCTCTTCGTATTCCACTTGAGCGGTAGTGTCTGTGTCAGTGTTTGCCTCCATCAGAATCATAGGCTCTTTGGCTTTTCCCGTCGTCTTCCTCCTCCTCCTGTATATATATTTCTAAATGAATAATGTGAGTGATGCATTTTATTATTGGCTTCTCCGCGTAGTTATTAATACCGTCGGCATCCTCATCTTGACAAGTTGTATATCTTGTAATCTGTCTGCTTTAATACCCTCAGAGAGACGTGAGCCTGTATGTATAGTATGTCAAAGGCCTTTGCTTTCCCTGAACCACTCTTTCCGCAGCCTTAGGATTTTTACCTTCGGTCCCTGTCGATCTACCTGGTAAAACCAATCAGGTGCTGTGATCATTTACCTTCTGTCATCAATTGTGCGATCCTTTATCTTTCGTTATCTTTCTCTTACTTTGCGTGAACTCCCTTCTCTTGTCAGATAAGTGGCGGCCGTTTGGGTGAAACTGGATATACTTAGACACTGATGTACAATAGTAGCACCTACACTGCAAATATCGAATCTCTTAAGGAAATTTGTTTTTCCTGTTCGAATTTTTGAAGTTAAAATGTACCGGATTCCGGCGCTCGTGAAGTGGCGGCCGTTTGGGTGAAACTGGATATACTTAGACACTGATGTAGAATAGTAGCACCTACACTGCAAATATCGAATCTCTTAAGGAAATTTGTTTTTCCTGTTCGAATTTTTGAAGTTAAAATGTACCGGATTCCGGCGCTCGTGACGGTTTAGTTCTTTCAGGTTTGCTGCAACTTAGTCTAAAATTATGTCTACAATCATCAAGACATAAGGAAGGACCACTACGTGGCAATGGGGACGGTAAAGCCGCTACGAACAGTCAGTCAGTCCTTCCAGTCATTATTGCTGCATTCACTTGCTATTGAGTACATATATGCGGGACTAGCTAGTCCTATGTTTGTACAAGATGAGGGAAAGTGAATGGCCACGGTTGAATCGAGCAAGATGGGGGTAATAATTGAAAAAGTAGTCTCCAGTGTTTGATACTCTGCATGGGAAATAACAATGAAGTCATCCGAGATGGTGAAAGGTGGTCAATGGCGAACAGAATGACGCACATTACTGTGTATTATGCTCTCTTCTACATTGTCCGGAATCGTCGTCTCATCATCCTTTGAAAGAAAACAGGAAATTAAACCCCCCGAAACGGATAAATTCAATGGAAAAGGTGGGTGCAATAATACACCTCAGCAGTCAGCAGTACGGCACCGCATCAATTACACAAAATTACTCCTACTGCTGTACATACACTATAGAGATGCTTACAATGCTCATACAACTGCACATCATCATGCCGACGGAATCATCCGTTGGACTGAACAACTTGTGGCCCATATGCTCCGCGTTTCCTGAGCTACTGCATCATCCCCTTTATGTCATTCCATCGTGAGTGAGATAGGAAGACAATACAGAGGAGGAGCAAGACTTACAACTGTTTTTGGAAGAGTTAGGAATTGGGATCTATGGGTTCAACTTCGCACGAGGGGGAACTCTGGCTTGGAGTTTGCTAAATAACGTTTCGCCGAAGTCACTTTTAGTCTACTACCTCCAGGAAAAATGTCATCCAGTAAAATGAATCCGAGGCTCTTTTGTTCATCCTGCCATGAAGAGGCTTCAATAAAGAATTGCACATTCAAGTTAATTTAGACTTAAATAGGTAAAAAGAATCCTAACATTTCAGAGTTTAATCATTTTTAGGGTAGACAAAGTTGATAGAATTGTAGTAGTAAGACATCAAGCTGTCCGATGCTCACGCCCTGAAGTTGTGGGGCTGTGGGCTTATAGCAGGAGGGTGTGCTGTGTGCCTTTCTGTAATCCCAGGAATGGCTGCGTGTTTCCTAATTCGGGCTAAAAAGGGCAGGAAATTCGGTAGTGTCTTTCACTGATTTTGTAATTACAGAGTCTTGGTTTACTGAAAGCATGACTAAGGGGGATGCATGGAGTGAATTGATCCCACTGTGAATGTTGTTGCTGCCGTTGTTGTTATTGAACGTGCCCCGCCGTTACCAACCAGTAGTTCTCCGTATAATCACCATGCGATAACCGATGTGGACAAAAAGATGTATGGCAGTGAAGCTGCAGGGGAAGCACAACATCATATTGACTCGTTCTTCAGCTTCCCTCCAAATAAGTTAGGTAGCTCCGCGATGAAATGAGGAACAAAAAACTGTGAAATTCAGCCAAAATGCTTCGTCACCCTCTGCAGACTTGAGCATGCGGTCCTGGCTTTGCGTTTGTGTGTGTATGTGTGTGTGCGTGTGTGGAATAGACTGGAAAACAGGCTGACAAGATCATGTGTGCTTGCGTGTGTACAGAAAACGAAGAGATCACGTGAATTCCATAATATAATACCATGCTCGTTCCAGCGAACCGTGTAACTTCTTTAGCCGTCTGAACAATTAAAATGTTTCATGAGGACCATTCTCCCTATATCTCGCTCCTCATTCAGCCATAGTATTTATTACGCAGAGGAGAATAGCCGTAGTGGAGGATGAAAAGGCAGAACTGGTGATGAGATTATTTTTATGAAAGAAGAAAAAATAAAAGTGAGCAAAAAAGACGGAGCGTGGCTGAAAAATCTGAGTTTCCCCTCTTTTTCTCCTCTCTCCGCCTCACATCTTCTTTCTCAATTATCCAGAGATAAGTCTTGCCCTCACTTGTGCCGCGCTCCTTTCTTTCAAATCTAATCTCTCATATTCTTTCCACAAGCACTTATAGGAGCGGTGATGAGTCTGCGTACATATCATATTGGACAAGCCGGTAAAATTATGTGGGAAGTTCAGTGGAAAATAATCAGGCCTTATACCGCCACCAAGCCAGCCACCATCGCATCGGGTGAGGCACAACAGCTCATTTTGGAGGCAGGAGGAGTATCTCAACTTGTTGCCTTATCTCATCATCCTAGAATGCTGCTGTCCATCCATGAAGCATATAAACAACATAGTAATGGTAGATTCGGGAAATGTAATTTGAGACGCGTGAAATTCACCGTTGCTGACAACATAATTATCCCATCTGGTTGCACATTGATGAGCATGAAATCACACGGGATACATCTGCCGACCATGGCCTCACCACTGCTACTGCTAGCCCACTACGGTGGCAACTCCAAATCTAAATTTTTTGAATCCACCAAATCTCCATTAGGAACTGGCACCGGTTTTACTCAATAGTTCATCACACTGGAACTCCAATTAATCCCCTGGCTAGTATGCAATTTATTATTGGGATATTGCAATGTACCATAAATGGCCCATAGGATGAGCTGCGCAGTCGGAGTAATAAGTTATGACCCCTGAAAGTCCTGCAGCTCCTGCTGTATGCAAACTATCGGTGCAAACTTTAAATCCCTTCCACGCCCTATCTTGCACTGCAAGCTGCGTGCACAATAATAATATGTTAGAGTCAAGTTTTCCATTCAGGACAGCCCCATTCGAGGTCCACTGACCGATCCAATATCCATCCGCTCCTCCTCAGTTCATCTCTGAGGTTCCACACACACTGCAAGGGCACAAAGGGGATGGAAGAATTGATAAAACGGTGTCCTATAATTTACGGAAGAATAGAATCCCAGTTTGAAAATGGCATTCAATTCCTGCAAGAACAATGGAGGAAATCTATATCGAAGAGCTACTTGAATTCGCCTTCTCCTTTTCAATTCCCCACACTCATCACCGTCATCATCGTCCTCCTACTCTTTTCATCTCCGTCCCTCCGTACACGCACACAGTTACCCTCCATCTCCTAGATTAGAATTCACGGCGTAACGAGTGAATTTTACCTCTGAGTAAATGGCCATTCTAAATGTCTGCTCACTAGCAAGTTATTGGATGGCGAGGGAGGCCATGGTGTGGGCACATGACTTGGGAAACTGCATGCGGGATGCAGTTGATCAGCTACTACTTCATCTTAATAAGACTTGTTTCCTTCTGTCCCTCATATATCCCCATTGATGACGGCAGTGTGACAGGTTATGCAGCATTGCAGTGTCATAGAATACCAGATATAGTATACAGATATAAAATCAGATATATTGTTATAATTAATAACATGTAGCTATTCCTAACTGTAAAGCGGATGGATTGGGAAACTTGTTAGGATAAAAAATTCATGTATTGGAACAATCTCTGGCTTCTAATTTAAAAGGTTCTCACTTGCTCCCTTCAACTATTGTGTACGCACAGTTAGTTTAACATCGACCAAATGCTGGGCGCACAGTGTGTGCGTGTGTGTCTGTGTGTGTATACAACAAGAAAATCGGAATGACGCGGGACAGGAGGGAAACTACGCGTGAAAGAAGACTGGTGGTGGTGATAGGAAAAAATACGAGTTTTTCGATAGCAATTAGATGACTATGAGAAAATCCCCGTCTCCTCTCTTTTCGCTAACAAAGCAAAACAATACGGTAGGGGTGTAAAAGATCCTTCGTGTCGAACCATGACAAAAAGCCCAAGATGCGCAAGGTCTACACACACTCACTCACTCCTCATAGCTTATCAGTGTCCAGGGGGCACACATAAACACAGCACTACATGTCAATGTACTTACTTACATATGCTACATACTCACACACACAGTCTGATTGCTCAAACACTTCCACTTGATGCACACTCATTACGCCTTACGCCCCTCCTGACCAATAATTATATGTACGTGGAGGACCACGGCAATATTGTAAACTCATCTCCGTCACAAAGCAATCAAGGCAGATTGATGAGCTTGAATAACTCAAAGGGAAGATGTCATGTTAAGAACATTCTTCTAATCGTCACCTTTCTCTCCAGTGCAGTGCACAGAAGCACACAGACACATATACATAATGCACTCTTGCTAACTGCCAATTCTAGCCTTATATACCTAGCATT
>WJFA01001877.1:0-18479 GCA_009870155.1 Pseudobourletiella spinata
ATTGTAGAAAAAGGCACGAACTGGCATGAGCATGGCATGGACATACCCTCCAGCGCGTTGATTTTAGCATTCAGGTAAATCCAAAAACCGTGCATATGAGTCGATAGAGTAGCAAAAGACCTTCCAAATGCGCTATCTCGTATAACTCTGCGCCGTCGTGTTTAGGAGATACAGGCCGAAGAACCCTCCATTTACGCTAATGTTAAAAATCGCTTTATTTTTTGTATAGCGCATATCTCAGGAACCAGCGCGCGCATCCAGGCGTCCTTGGTACCAAAAAAAATCCCAAAGCCTCAGCTTCCGATTGGTTGTAAAGACATCGATCTACGTTGAGGAATTCGGGTTGTAGAGCTAAAACAAATGTGACATAAAGCCGTGGGACACCCTGTAATTCTGCGCCTTATCTTCCTTAGTTTTCAGTATTTGTGAAAATTATTTTAAAAAATAAATTTCAAAAACAAAATTTCTCTTAAAGTACAATTTTTTAAACATTTCTTTAGACACAAACTTATTCTGTTTCATATATTCTTTATATTGATCATAACAAAATCAATTTTTCAATCATATCTATTTTTGGTTGTGAAATTATATACAATATTTTCCAAAACATAAATATTTTTGAAAGATAGAGCACAGCATTATGATTATTCCGCAAGGTAGATCACCGCCAGTAAGTAAGTACCGCCTGCCATGATCAAAATGGTGCTTTAGTTAAAACCTAATTGAATTTATGTACTATGTACTATATGTACCTACGACTTTCAATTACGAATTAATAATCACTAGCATGACTTGACTTCCAATAAGCGAGTTTCTCGGCGTTTTATGTGAATGATCTAAAAAACGCTTACAAAATCGCTATTTTCGCTACCAGCCAATTCGCTAAGGCTACTTTTTTGCTACCTCGCTTTGGGTAGCGGAACTACCGGCAACTTTAATCGCTTCCGCTACCGCTACCGACTTCGGCAGCGAAAGGCACACCCTACTTGCGATTTCCATAAAAACCTCTGTAAAATAAACATATTTGGGTACGAATATGTACATTTAAAGAAAAACCCTACCCCAAAGAATTGCTACATCGCAACTCAAGCCCCATGTAAACATATAGACTTCTGTTGGGACATTCAAAACCCTACCACTAAAGAGAAATATCAGTGGATGGAGAAAAGTTATAGAAGATCGAATCGACTGTACAGATTCAAGTCATACGCTTCTTCTTGTGTCAACTCGAAGCTAATTCACTTATTGTTGAAATTTCAGGTTATTTCGTTCGTAAAAAATCGGAAAAGAAACCGAAATTCTAAATACATAAAATTCAGCTCGCTACAGTATCGGCTGTGTTGAGCTCTCTGAGATTCGGGCTATGCAAATCTTCTGTGCTATCCGATATAACATGGAAATACCAAGATGGAATATGCTGCCAAAGTGCAAATTAGAGCATGTGAATTCAGGCAAACCATACAGTTACTGAAAACTACAATACACATGCATTCCAACCACCTTTATTTCTTAAAATGTCTTGTGTAAATGGCTGGGTTAAATTTCAACAGCAAACTTATTTCGATGTTGTTTAAACAACTAAAAATAACTATAATTCATTCACCCATGCTAACTCGTAAAGAATTTTGCTCTGGAAATTTCGCTTCGACTCAATGCGACTGAATGAGAAGTGCTTGTATGAAAAATAGTGATTTTATATCGATTTTATCACACTCGTCTCATCGACATCAGTATAGTCGGAGTCTGCACAACATTCAAAGTTTGAAAATCAAGTTGCCAGTTGAACATAACTGTAGAAAAAATCTCTTTCGAGTAGTATATTGTTGGTGAAACATTTGAGGGTCCCTGTCAGCCAGTTAAATTTAGTGTGAGGCTAACTGTGGACTTTATTAAATGTACCTTGCAAAATACCGAGCTCACCACAACTCGTTCTTTTTCATCAGAAATCGGCTTCAAATCTGTAATAAACATGTGGAAATAGATTTACAGATTAATTAATATGTAAGATACTTCAAGTTCAAAACAGAAAACAAACTCTATTATGGCTAATTTTAAAATTCTTGGAAAAAATTACAAAGGGCTAAAATGTACTTAATTTAAGTTCAAATATCACCCCTCCTTTCACTACCCCTTCGCAATTACATCGAAAACCTGCACGCATGATGGCGATGTAGGCTTCATCTGCATCTAGAAAATGATTTTAAGTTGTGTAACTTCCAGAACGTGGATACAGATACACAGAGTCAAAGAGAGGGAGTATGAATATCATGCAACTCTGGGAGTTCGATTCCACGATTAAGACCTGGGCGGGAGCACTTTGTGAGGCGAACCATGAGCTCCAGGTCTCATCTTAAAATAGTCATAGTTGCCATATGTGCAACAGCGGTCGATTTAGGTATATTTACAGTTGCATATTCTAGAGTCCGAATTTCCTGTTAACTATCCGGTGTCACTAGTTCGATTGTAGTAGTCACATCTGCATCAATGGTTATGGTTGGGAAGCGACGGCTTGTTCCTGTACACAAGAAAGGCAAATGGGCTGAGAGAGGGATGTAAACATCCTTTACGGATTCCTTTCACCTTAACGTTTCCCAATGAGTCTACGTCGTCACTAACCTTGGCTACTCTGGGGTGGACTGAGGCGAGCGATGGAGGCACAGCTCTGCTCCGAAAACGGCATGTCCCTGGAAATCACAGTGGGAAATGCCATTATTTATACAGGTTGCATTACACTTATATGAAAGTCTCTCTCACACTACTCACAATAGGGACTCAAGCCAAGCGGCCATTTTGCATGGTGAATCCACAGGGCTTGGAATTTACCCTTTCGAACGTATAGCCGCCTCACTGCCCTTTATTCCGCGTAAAGCGCTTCAGAGAAAACCGCCGGAGGACTTGGATGCCTCAACGGAAGGTATGAGATTGTGAGAACGAGACAGTTAGAAACAAAGTCAAAGGATGTAGGCAAGTGAAGCGATATCAGGCTCCACCAGGAAATCAAAGGGCGACAACGGGTGAGCTGGTTTGAATTAAAACCGAGGATTAGACATGGAACATGAATCTATACCAAGGTGGAACATCCACGTGTGAGTGTGCCAATGACGCCAATGCTCTCTCAGCGGTGGGAACACAAAGGACGCACCCGGCTCCGATATTATTTAACATTTGCACGACCCATTGACTACAAAATCGCTCTGCCAGAACCCTCTCATGTACATTTGTAATTTCGCCTTCTGGGAAGAGCGGAAGGTTTGGACGGCAGCAGTGAAACAGTAGAAGAAATTTTATGTCGACGTTCCTATCCTACTCTCCTCCCGTGTCACAACGAGCACCGCCGCCTCGGCTCCACGCTTCTCCGGCCCATGTAAACGTTGGGAGTGGCGGAAATCCTTGTGTAAGTCCAAAAGAGGCTCACATTTTTCCACCAAATATGCGGATGTTCGACTCTGAGAGAAGACTGTGGGCAAACCTGATTTTTTATGTTGCGAAATATGGATATCCTCCGTACAACTATGCTTCCTCGTAGAATCCTACCCTAATCTATACGAGAAGATGCAGGGGTGGGGAAACTTGGGAAACTCTTTTCCCTTCCTCCTTTTCTTTCTCGTCAGTGCATTGGCTCTATATGATGTGGACCAGGGGACCAACATTATGATGATGATACAGAGGAGAATGGTAACCAGCATCGAAGACAAGGTCGAGTAAGACTTGAACGGTATATTAAAATGCATGACGCTTCCTCAGTTTAATGGCCAAAGTATCGTCCGGATGACTTGACGTGGAAATACGACTTATTTCTCCGCAGACTTCTCTGCGGCGGAAGAACAATGTGGAAAAAAGTATGTGGTGGGAAAGTTGGGTGGAGAAGTGGATGAAACCATGGCTTCACATTACACTAACAATACATTTCGTCTTATCTCCCCTTTGGAAACCTGGCCCTGCAATGCACTTCCCCTTTATAGCATATAGTATGACAACCTTTCCTTTTGAAGCGATGGATGCTGTGTGTATTCTTCTACGAGCACAGGTAATTCCACGGTTTCAAAATCTGTCTTTCAAATCAAGTGAAAATCATATTCTATCTAACATAGCTAATGAAATTGCTTGCATCAACCTTAGCACCCTGGAGACATCCGTGCACAAGTTTTTCCCGTGACATTTTCTAAATATTCTACATACAACTACAGTTTGGAATGGAAAGTCCTGGATAGAAACGATCCGGCTCAGATATACTTTACCCATGATCCCTGTCTGTCATCAGCTCACAGTCAGTCAGAAACGAACAGAAGAGGGCGAAATGCGGGCCAAGAATATACATGCGATTACGGAGCAAGAGCATGTGAGCAAAAGGCAAAGATTTATTATGTTCTCACCGTTTTGCAAGTCGTGCTTTTTGTCGGGCTCTCGCGGCTCGGTGCCTGAGACAGCAAATGACGAGGAGGGCGACGAAAGGGAATACCAGAATGCTCGACACGATAGGCACAATGACTACGTCTGGGTGAACTGAAATCAACAACAAACCTCATTATTTCCCGCCATATCCCATCACGTCCAAACAACATGTGTCAGAGTCACCGTAAATCAACAGCTCAGGTCCTGACATGTCCATTCAACTAATCATGGCATGCATTGAGCAAAGCCTCTGGCTCGATCCCCCATGTATATAATAATACCTCTCATTCCTCGTGCAGACTCTCTCTCTCTCTCCTCATCGTGTGTTTCGTGTCCACGCATCTACGGGCGAGATGACTCCATTGGCCTCGCTCATAGACGTTACTCCTATCGCTACAACCGAACCCTCAGTATCCAGTGTCTGATAAACTTGGGAGTATCATGAAAGTATCTTCCAATTTTCTCGAAGCCCCTAGTTGGCTTAAAAGTTTACACCCCTTTTGCGAGGAAGAGAATTTTCAATGAGAAGTGATACAAGATATGCGGCATTACTTGTTCCTTTCGCAAGTTGGAGGCACTTGAGCTGAGAGACTTTAAAGTATTAATTTATTTACGGGGTTCAAGGCGGGACATGATGAATGAGACAATCGTCTTTGTATTAGCACATATCATCAATCCGCTCCAAGTTAATGGGACTGAAATGCATATTTGTTCAGGCCAAGCGCTCCCGTAGCAGAGGAAACTAATTACAAGAGCCATCTGTACACACTCATCCTTGTCACCCCTGTTCCACCTCTACTTGACATCGCTTAGGGATCCACTAACCCCTGCCATTTGTTCTCCGTTTACCGCAGGATGAGATATCGCAGCTTTCCCATCTCTTTATTATTATTTTCCTCTAAAATAATCCTCCCGCCGCTAGCCAGGTCAAGGCAAGGCACTCCTGGAATAATTGTGTCGGCTAGGATTGCGGGGTATATGAATCCGCCCTTTGCCCTTCCATGTTCAGTAAATTTTTTCCCTGGACCACATGGGGTCAAAGGCAGGAGCATCTCCAGTCATTCACTTAAGGCGAGTTGAGCCGTAGGGTGTGGAATGATGGTAGGAATTTCCGCGAGGATATTAGCTCTAAGCCAAAACCAAACAGTTGATGATGAATCTGCGTGGAAAGCGGCTTAGTTCCTCGCTAAATAGAGTAAAGTCTCGGTTACCCCGATCTTCCCAACACTATTTCCTTGTCTCGCCTCATTATGATTATTACTCTTATACGCCATCATCTCCAAGCTTGAGTTACTGCTCCGCCAGCATACACTAAGCAAGAAGGAGGAAACGGCTCCAATCGATGTGGCACAATGAAAAATCCGCTTACCGCTTCCGAAGTCTCCAAAGCTGGAGGAAGATAACCGTTTTCCCAACAGTACGACCAGTATAGCTACCAAGAGAGAGCCTCCCCATCAAGCTTAAATATACGCCCGCGAATGCACTGACTCACAGGAAGCGGGGATAAGGTATTCTACATAGAGACAGACTCCAAAAGTTTATCGTATTTGCTCAACCATTAACCATGTCGTCCCGCCTTGTGGATGGAAAAAGGGAGTAAGAGCTAGGGAGAAAATAGGGTGACCCTGAAGGAGCAAAATTACGGTGCAGTGTATGTAGGGTGGTGCTACGTATAGATAAAGAGCTTCCACAGAAAAATGGGAAAATATGAGGAGGTGGTGTCCCCTACTATTTCACCACTTGAGCCCTTATCTTACTCCACATCAGCTCCTACCACTGTCACACAGCAGCAGCAGCAGTAGCTCCAAGAACAGGCCAGAATAGTTCCATTATCGACAAAAATATATGTTTCGGGGGACAATTCGAATCCGTGAAGAAACCATGTGGGTAATGTCCTGTGTCGCCGTCAAAGGCTTAGTTAGGCACGCATTTAGACGCAGACAGTCGGGATGGGAGAGAGGCGGACTGAATCCGGAGACTTCCTTCTTCTATCTCCTCCAGGCACCATGCCACAACACATGGGAAGAATAGTAAGAACGCCGACATCATCAATAGCAAGAAAAACCATATAGAAGCTACCCTGGAGCTTTTGCGGTAGTGGATTCAGACGAGTGGTTCCTGGGAGTCTCAAGGGCTAGAATCTACGCTATTTATTCCCACTTACTCACCGCGTAGGATCTAACCCCCCGCCGGATCTCTGACTGACATCCAAAGTAAACAAGACTCATATGCATGTTATTAAGCCCCACTCGTGTTTAATTCAGCCGCGGAGACTACCTTATACACGCCGTGCGAATCCTGGGCACTCTTCCTCCTGTGAGTAGGGCGGGAGAGTAATGCATGGAAAGCCGCAGGCTGAAATGCAAAGAATATGCGCCGCTTCCTTCTCCCATGAATAATATATACCACTTTCTTTTCACCCTCTGTGGCTCCAATCGGGAGGAGCATTAGCTCCTTGTGGACTCAACAACTCCACAATAATAATGGAACACTGACTATTAGCATGTTCAAGGAGCAGATGCGGAGTCATATCCTACTACTTTTCAACCCCCTCATTCACATCGTCCAAATCCGTCCTCGGATTTACTCTGTCACACATACAAAAACACACACCACTATTATTGTTATAGATGGCCACAAACAGCAGAGCAGTGAAAGGCATGTATTTGTCTGGAGTGTAGTTGGAAGGCGGGAAACTTGACTGCTCGGTCTGGGATCAGATGAATGCTGCCTGCGGGTCGAGCTATATAGCATCTCCTCGCCTATCACTCACTCATCGACCGTGTAAGCTTCACATCTGCTAATGCTGCTAGCCACCACCTTCAACCTTTTATATCCTTGATGTCACCACAGCCGTCGCTTTGAAGAAAGGAGGCTGCAACATAGGTTCTTTTCAAAGGAGAATAGTTCAAACTCTTACCAAAGTGTTTTCAACTCTGCTATTGTATACCTTGGCAGGCCTCACTTTAAGAACTTCTCATGTCCACGCCGTCTATGAGCTTCTACCATTTGTTCCCGCATTAAAAATCCAGTAGTCCCCATTAAAGTTTCTCCTTCTGCAAACTGTACAGACATTCAATCTGACTGAGAGTTAGGTGAACTCCAAGTGGAATAGTGGGAGTCATTTCGATGGTTAATGAACAATGTTTTTGAACAGTTACACGGAATAAAGTCAGCGGTCGGAATAGTGCAGTGAGTGCTTTAGAGTCCCGGGACCATATCCTACCTTCAGTCCGTCATTCGCTAAGTGAGGTGGGTAACAGTAGGTTCTAAATGAAATAGTACATGGCTCATCCCTCTCTTTATTCTAACTTTTGGCCATTTTTCCTTCCCCATCATCCGAAACAGGGACCCTTACTTCCACTCATTGTAGCTGACATGACTGTAAATATTGACTAAGGGAACGTGTTAATAGCTGGTGGAAACTTATGGGTCCATGGTAAAGGCATTCGGCGGAGAGATAGAAGGATAAAGGCGGATACGATAGACGGAGAATGGCATGTATAAAACAAGATTAATGGAGAATGACATGAGAAGTGAAGGGGAAAGGAGCATGCAAGATTTATCCCTCGCTCACCACCCTCTTCTTGTCGGATAAATCAAATTCAATGCCATGAGTTAATAACATTTATTTTTTCCGAAAAAACAATTTCACGGTCATGAAATGACATAGTCATTGAATGTAATGGGCTCCAGAGGAGCGTGCTTCAAATAAATACGATGACTACTACATGCATTTGGGGTACAGCGGGAGGGACCACAGACACAGAGCTCTGTGACAGACTGCTGTTTACATTCTGTGTATGTCGGTGCTCCAGGGCGTCCCTTAATATACAACCCATGTACCCACACAAAAAGAAGCATACAAACGACCGTGGAGCCCCGCGTTGGCATTCACTCTATTTCCTCGCAAATAGCCGCAAGTCTCGGGGGTGAAAATGATTGTGTTCCCTTGAGGGAGATTACATTTGCATACGGCGTCGGAGCCATTTATCTTGAGAAATTTTATATTCCAAAAATACAAATTATTTTACTCCACAACAAATGAGTGAATTATTTCTGTTACGGGAGCTTCCACACAGACCCAGGATTTCCCCTGGCAACGGGCCCCCTTAAAGCACTCACGACCAAACACATACACGCGCACACACAGTCTCATCCTCCTAACCATCATGGTCATCAGACACGAATGCATTACGTAATACGGGCTGCAGGCTTCTTGAGAAATGGTCCACTCGGATTCAGTCTTCGCTTGGCTCGATGGCTCATGGAAATTACTCATTCCTCCGATACGGAACACGTGAATTTTCTCCTTTGCCATGGAATTGAAGAAAGAAGGAAATGATTTTGTATATGTCTTGAGCTACATGGGTATTCCCCTGAACGCCCCTCCACTCCTCTCATATATTCCAGTGGCAAAGCGATATTCTGACGGGACCTTTAAGAGTTTTCGAGGCTATCAGGTATATGGGCGATCTGTGGGGAATGAAATCATCCATTGGGAACAATCAATGGAGATCAAGTGTTGGCGGATGGCGGGAGGGGCCTATTCCAATGTGTTTGATTAGCCCGTTTGCAGATTTCTATTACGCCGTGGTACTCGACGTCCTGGCAATGATAGTGGAGCGCGTTGTGGTTTGAAAGTGAGAGTTGTGCGGTGGTAGTGGTAGTAGTAGTAGCCCTCGTCTAGTAGAAAATGACTCCCGTCCTCTTCAGGTCTTAGCTAGACAAACTGATCTCATTTGCCATTCCATTGTGTGAAAAGGACGGAGATGGGGCTTGAGATAATGCTCTCCAACTATTTCCCTTCCCAACCCCAACGCATCAACTTCAGTCTACATCTTCCTGTTCCGTCTGAAGAAAGGATCGAAGTATCTTCTCATTTGTCATTTGTGGTAGGAGAATGCGTGGCGGAGAATCCGAGGTTTATTTTGAAGAGCCTTCTCTCACACGCGCACTCTGATTCCCCACAACAACGCGAAACTCCTCTTTTCATCCAAGTCGGCCGTCAGACTAGTACTCACTAAAATATCTCACAGAATATTAATGTAACAGAGAAAATTTAATAACCATGCAGTCCTCACCGCAGCCTGAATAACAAACGGATGCAAGCTGCTGTCATTCCCCAGTTACCATTCTCCGCTCCTACCGCACGCGACTCATGTCCGAGAATCCAAGATCTACCAAGTCTGTGGCACAGACTCACACAGCGCACATTTATTGGCGTCGCGGACGAGCACTGAAACACATTGACTTCAGATTCTCAACTGGTGATTAGATATTTCAGACGGAAACCACGGAGAGGAAATACGGAAACTTAAGAAGCCTACATACACATACATACATAGATACATGCATAGGTCCTCCACATTTTACAATTATTCACGTATAGTACAACAGTTCCCGACCACTGTATATGATATAAGGAAACCGTATGACAGCATGAGAATGACGGCGTCAGTCATAGCAATGAGGCCGCCAGAGAATGAGGAATCAAAAGGCGGAGGTAATAACAGTTCTTGGCACAACTGCTTTTATCTCATTACTCTCACCCCGTTCTGTTGTTGAAGAACTAACTCGTAGATGAAATAACCGTCCAGACTGATGAGAGGAGAAAATCACGGGAAATTATGACTAAAGTCGAGAACGATGAAATTCCCCGCCGCCTTAAGGCTTTACGACAAGTAGAACGATTTCCTGTCAGCCACCACAGAAGCACAAGCTCCGGGAGTGGCCATGGACAAAATAATCACCACACACTTAAATCACCAACAATTCATCCTTTATAGCCAGCCGATCGAGAGAGGAAAAACGTAATATTCACGCACTACAAGTGCAATCCCTGTAACTATATGCTGTCAGTGGCTATAAAACTATAAATTTTACGACATTGGTTCATACACACCCCGCAGTACTATCAAGGGAGACGGGAAAGAATTCCTCGTCAATCAAAAGCGTCGACCGATTTTATATATACAGAGTATATAGTAGTTGCATCTAGATCCGGGTCTAGTACAATTCACCCACGCGAAACCCAACCACCTGAACTGAACCACGCAAAACTCAACCAGGTGTGATCTCAATCAGGTTGCAACTCAACCAAGTCTTAGCTCACCCAAGTGACTACTCAACCAGGTCGGATCTAAACCAGCATCATATTCAACCAGGTTTGATCTCGACCAGTTGGCCACTCAACCACATTTGACCTCAACTAAGTTGATACTGAACCTCTCACCGGTCTCCTCTCACCCATGGTAGGGCTCAACCAGGTAAAAATCCCCATTATTATCAACTTTGCCAATGTGAACAATTACCGCGTAACTCACCAAAGTTCATGAATAGGGCTCTGGGAAAAAATGTTTCACGATGAAGAGTCTATAGATTATTTGTCCTTTATTACAAAATTAAATATAACAACGATTCTAAAACTCGTTATCGAAATGAACAAATAAAATAATTTAAATTAATTTAACGCAATAAAACGATGTAAAAATTATTATTCCACTATCAGAGTCCGTTTTAAAGCTTCGTGGATGGGAGATAGACGGGGCCTGTATGGCGCTAACTCACAAGGGGGCGTTTTCAGGTGTCCGCGGCGCACAGCCCCGATACCCTGTGCAACGCGCAGCTCAACCATACCGATTGCCTCTCTGAAAGCGGTTGGTGCGGAAACTCAGATTTGACCCTTCTGGTTGGTCACAAAGTTTGAGGTCAATAGTTGCAAAGGTATGTGCAAACTACAAAATCCCATGTTAAATCCCATAAGGATTTTCCAGTTTCGGATTTCGAGTGAGTCCCCATTAATACACACGGCGAGTGATGGGACAAACATTGGCGTCGAAACTTTTTTCACCTCAAGGCGGTGAAATTTTCAGAAAATGGAAAATATATTGGTTTTGTAGACTCTCAAAGTGGATAATACTCAAATACAACAATAGTAGAGCTGTTTTTGAGTCTATTTTCAAAAATCACTCGAAATCTAAAACTGAAAAATCCTTATGGGATTTAAAACGGGATTTTTCAGTTTATACGTATACCCCCTTTGCGCAATTTGACCCCAAAACTGTGTGACCCTCTGGCTAAGTCAAACTTGAGTTTCTGCACCTTCTGCTTTGCAAGAGGTAATCTTTATGGATAAGATCCGCGCTGTATAGGGTGTGCGCCGCGGACACCTGAGAATGTCACCTTGTCAGTAAAATCTGAACCTTTCGAAAGCACAGTCGTTGAGAAAATTAATTTTCATACGTTCTGAGAAATTGGTATCGAATTTTTTGACTAAAGTTCTGACCCTTTAAGAAACACTGACATACTCATCATTCCCGACATTGGCTGGGCCTTTTATTCCTTGCTCCACATCACATATCACCGTCAGTACTGTGTTGCTCTAGCCTGCGGTAGGTATTATTAAAGAGACTGACAAATACGCTGTTTTTTACACTCCCGAACGAACACTTGGGTCATGCATCCCAGATTTAGATGAGAATCAAGATTTTGTTGACAATCTAAATTGAAATTTTCCAGTTCATGAACTTTGGTGAGTTACGCGATAATTGTTCACATTGGCAAAGTTGATAATAATGGGGATTTTTACCTGGTTGAGCCCTACCATGGGTGAGAGGAGACCTGGTTCAGTATCAAACTTGGTCGAGGTCAAATCTGGTTGAGTAGCCGACTGGTCGAGATCAAACCTGGTTGAATATGATGCCGGTTTAGATCCGACCTGGTTGAGTAGCCGCTTGGGTGAGCTAAGACTTGGTTGAGTTGCAACCTGATTGAGATCACACCTGGTTGAGTAGCCACTTGGGTGAGCTAAGACTTGGTTGAGTTGCAACCTGATTGAGATCACACCTGGTTGAGTAGAAACTTGTTTGAGTTAAGATCTGGTTGAGTAGGAGCATGGATCAGTTCAAACCTGGTTGGGTTGAACCATGGTTCAGTTCCACCTTGGTTGAGTTTTGCGTGGTTCAGTTCAGGTGGTTGGGTCTCGCTTGGGTGAATTGTCGTAGACCCACTAGGTCCAGCATATGAACAGCCTCCACGAAGTCCTTCCAATTCTGTGCCCAATTTTCCCAGCTCCAATGTTTCGTATTAACTTGAAGGACCCCTTCTGCAAAACCTAAAATCCTATATGATTAGTAGATTGCCGGCGAGCAGCCGATTTTATTGTTAATGTGCACGGAGTGGAGATGAAATAAGGTTAATTGAAGGAACTTGTGAGGAAACACTTTGGTTGCTGGATTTTGACATTTAATCGAATAAGCGAAAATGAAATCATCTCATTTATCTGAGAGCCGGACGTGCGGAAAAATACGACATCCTGACACGTCATGTGGAAATGTAAATGAACACGGAAATTTTTCGGAGATAAATCAATATGAAAATGGAAAGTCCGAGCAAATGATTTTACCCTGCGTACGCATATTAAGAACCCTATGGATTTTGTGGAAAAATCATTTACTTCGGATGGAGACGACGGTTCCCGTTGTTGCATTTTCGCTCATTTTCTCTTAGTGTTTGGGCCATGAGAGGTGGCCATACTAGAAACAAAGGCTGACGATCGTCCCTCACCTGTAGGATAGATGATGATGACCCGGGTTCGATTAGCAATAATCCCTTCATGATGACTACTCATCTCATGTTTTTGACGGGGTGTTTGCTGGTGATCACAGCCACGACAAGTTTCTCTAGGTTTTGGAGTTGTTGTCGTCGGTACCACTCGTGGTAAGTGGACCTCTGGCTGCGAGGCCGTCCTCTTCGTTCAAATTCTTGAGCCGACGTATACAGTCTACGAATGCGTGTTGTACGTGTGTGTATGGACTTCGGTATGTCGGTTATGAAATTATACCGGGACCTCTCTGTAAAAAATGCGAAAGAGAGAAAAATTTGTAATCATGGAATTCTCTTCAACAAGGTTAGGGCGGGCGGCACGTTATGTAAGAGATGGTGTAGAGGCCATCAAAGCCAAAGAGTCAAGTAGAGGGAGAGAGTAGAGTAACGCTTCATAAGTGCAGATGCCGGACCTTTTGGTCCCCACGCAACAAACGTGAGCGGGGTACCGGGCTGGCTGAGAGTTTATGAGGAAATTCCAAGAGCCTGGTTAGACATCCAGACCTGATTAGCTCCTAACTATTGGATGGGTAAGTGGTGAGAGTGGGAATGACGTAGGAAACTGATACAGAAGCTTCTATGGTCTTTATTTGATTAAAAAGTCCGGGGACAAGCGAGAGCCGGGAACAGATCCAGAAGATGTCCGTGCCATGTCCTCCTAGAACTTTCAATTGCCACCATTTCCATTCTGATTACTAACCTTCTTAAACCGGACCCGGAAGAACACGTCATTAAGTGTCAGTCAAAGGAGCGGCCGAGTAGATTGCGGGGAGAAGCGGGGACGAGTGAGGGGAATGCGGAAGGGAAAAATAGCTCAACTTAGCCAACCTATTTACAGTCAAGCCAAGAGCAATCGTTCAAGTGGAGCCTCTCCCCATTAGGCTTTGGCATGGACGTGACGCCGGGGACTGATTTCTCCGAAATTCTCGCTTCCTACAATGGCCCGGCACACATTGGGGAACATGCAAATAAATTATTGGGGGACAAATCCCTTCGAAAAAAAGCTCCGTGCCTCCTCACCGCGTTTCCTCTACGCCCCGAGGTCCTCTACGTGTGTATTTGTGAAGTGGAAATTGAGGAGTGAAGATGGTGGACGACGTATGCTTTAACTCCCCCCGCCCTTCTTATTTCCCTCGCAGTCTGTCATCGAATTTGTTACCTCAGCGGTGACGTCGGAAATGGGAGAATAAGGTGGCTTCCACGTCTGTCTCTTCACTACCATTCGTGAAATTGAGTTGAGTTGCTTTAGTTTGTGGCAAAGCCTTCTAAATACGTATATGTGTGTTGTGTTTGTGTGAGAGTGTGTGTGCTAGTGCAACTGTGCGACCTCATCCTAGGAACCGGAGCGCCCAATTTATTATAGCCTTTGGCCTTTACTTCAGCCTATTACGTATTCCAGCTACCCCTCTTATTTTTCTGGCTCTTGTCTTCCCACGATTATTCTCATTTCATCTTCGTCACGAGTTCCAGACAAAAAACATTTTTTATCCCCCAAATAACGAGTAACGAGGATGACGGGTAGGAGGAGGAGAATGAAACAAAGTTGGCTCCGAAATAGAGCGCTACATAGTCTCATACACGCTTTCGCGCCCTTCCACAAGATGTGGGGAACAACAGTGTCGGGTGTACAAGAACCTTCCCCTGCATATAAATACATATATGTGAAGAACACAGGCCAGTAAGCACGGCAGTTTAGATTTTCGTTTCTCTAAGCTGAGGCGGGCGAAGCGTAGCAAGTTCCAGCTGTATTAAATTATACTTGCGTGGATGTATCTATAGATATTCTCAGTGTTTCTCTCTCATACAAACTGAGAGCGAAGCCAAGTTTTCTTCTCACCCACATCACCACCACCGCCATTTCCCGCCTACCAACAAGGCGGCGTCCTTGTGTTTTTTATCTAAATTCTCCCCTTCACCAAATCATTCTTGTTTAGATGGAAGGGAGTTCAAATGAAAAGGAAATGAATTGGAATGTCATTCACTCTCAGAATGTTGATGATAAAAGCAAGAAACACCGTCGGAGGATCATGCGGAAGATCTCGCCTACACCGAGTATTTCAAATGCGTCGCAATGGAGACGCCCATGTTACGCCTGTACTAGCAGTCAAGGAGAATTACCAGCCAGAGAGAAATGACCATGGAAGAATATTTCCTACTATAGAACTTGACCCACTCAGACAATTGGAAACATACTTTCCAACGAGTCTCTACTACCCGCGACTAGTGCTGTTATTTAGTAACAAAATCTGCTAACTGAGTTTAACAATTAACAATAACAAATCAGCAGACGAAATTTAGTTATTGTGATCACCGTTCATTTTGTTATTGTTGTTTTTATACCGTCGTTCGCACCGGCTCTGTCTCTTTGCTTCAGGAAAGCATCAACCCTACGCGCGTTCTGATTGGCTCATTAAAGTGCACGGCGGGAGATGCAGTAACATTTAAAAAATTGAAAATACCATTCGAATAATATCAGTAGTTTTTGTGCGAATTGGTCAAGCAAGCTCAAAACACTCAGTTTTCAATTGAAATCAATTGAGATCAATTGAAAAACAATGTTTTGTGATTTCTGCTGGACCAATGCAACGTAATCAGTAATCAGGTTCGTGGGAGGCCGCTTTAGCCGGCGATAGAATTGAATAGTGAAACAGTGACGCTATGCCTTAATATTAGTCATTTGAGTAAATAATTTCATTTGTTTTCGCAAATTCATCGTATTCTTTATTATATTCTTTAGTTTTATGCAGAACGAGAGCAGAAATGTTCAACGCTAAAATTGATCTATGGACCACAATTGCTCATGAAAACTTACTTTGAGTAAATATTCTAAGCAAAGAAAATCCTATGTTATGATATGCATTGATACTGCTTACTGCTTCATTTTGGGGGATTTAGTTATTGTTTTTGTTATTGTTAACTACACCCAGATTTTGTTATTTATTTAGATTGATTGTGTTAGTCAGATAACAAGAATAACAAAACTAAATATAACACACAACGCAGTGAGTCCTTATGAACCCACTACAGCCTTCTACTACTACTGTTCCCCAATACCACTGTAGCCGGCTCCAACAGTATCTATTAACAGTAGCTCAGCCCAACCTGCCCGACAAAAGAGGGTTCGTAGTTCATACGCCAACACCACGCCGTGCCTCACTGATGGTGAAATGAGCCGTCACCTAATTCATGAGCTAAAATTGTTCATGAACATGGTAACGTGATGGTTTACGTATACAATGCAGGCAAATATCTAATCTACACTGAATCCTGTGCCTCTCCCATCATTCTATGCTCCCCAGTGCTATTTTGGCGGAATGACTAAAAAACCTGAGGTAATCAGGACTCCTCCGGACTGCTCATATATACGTATATTTTATACTAACTTGAATTAACTCGTAGTCCATGTAACAATTTGTGAGAACAAGGGAACTTGTTATGAGAATCAGACGGGCGCTGAACCCAACAAAATTTCCATTAGGAATATTACCTAGCTCGCTAAAACAGGCATGTGACTATAACCGACCTAATCACAGCTGCCCGAAGCCAATTTCAGGCTCGCCACACCGTACAATGGAATGGTTTCATTGCAGATCGGTCAAAGCGTGGGTTCCTTGCTGAGGCCATGCAGAGGATCTAACCAGGCTGGACCAAATAAAGTGAACCTGACTGGGAAGCAAAGCGCAGCCCATATCTGGAGAGAGGGACATTATCAACCCAGCCGAATTGTTTCGTTAATCGTCCTGCGTGGATATTAGTAGGAGAGATATGAATGGCTAAAAGCGAGACGTTTCGCAATGGGGAGTAGTGGTAGTGGTAAATAAGTTAATGCAAGTCCCACATACTCTGAGTTCCTCACACAATTCCTCCGGATTTCGTGCCACATTAACTCCGGCTCTCATTTTCCTCCGGGCGGAGTAGGTGGGTGGGTTAGGCGGGCGGGAAAATTGAAAGTCTTTAATGAAAGCCATATGATTTAGAAAGGGATAGCGAACTGGCATGCGCAGAGAACATTAACCCAGAGACTATATTTGACAAGCGAATGGGTTTTCACAACGAAGAGGGGGCTAACTTCCGTGAGGAAACAATGGATAGAAATACTAATAAGTTTTTTTTTGCTCCAGTCATCCTGCGTTATCATGTCAAGAATATGGGGAATCCTGACAGCAGAGCGGATGAGAATGCGATCTGAGCCGTTGTCCTGGTGCCCACAATCCCGACGATGGCCAAGGATGTGTTCATCCAGAGCATATATGATTTATGATCCGACGTGTGAAAGTGTCGATAGCATAATATACGAATGTTATAGCCTCACAACCACAATTTCGGCATCATGTATTCCGTCATGGTCCTCACAGTGTAGTGAAGCGGCGGTAAAAAATCAATTTTCTATACATGCTCACACGCTCTGGCGCGCACAAACACGTACATACGCCGAATATTATACTCCACATGACAATCAGGACTGAGGGCGAGGAGCAAGGAGAATGCTGAAAAAATGAAAACCACCACAGTGAGGAGGATCACAGTGGACGCTATACGCAGCGTATAAAGCTTCGTTTGACGGCAATGGCTTTCAATTCCCTCGTGCGGTAGAAAATAAAGAAAAATCCTAGGGGGATAAAAAGAGGCGAGTGGATGTTATGTGTAACGCACCGTACCTCCATTGTTCTGGGTGCAAAGTCGAGTGGAATGCTCACTCTTAGACTTCATTTCAAAGAGGCTGCGGCACCATCATCACCAAGCTTCTCAAACCATCCCCAACACCGACACCATGGAATCATAAAATAAGAGTTAAAATCCCACGTATATATGGTCACTGTCGTTGGCATCGGGGTGGAAAACATGGTGGAGTAAGTGGAGGAACATATTATCATATACAGTAACTTATTTTTAGCCTTCGACTTGTTCATATGTTTGAACGTAGATGCTGGAGATGTGTGTACCTCCGGGACTCCGGCCCAGTACAGCGGCCGCCGTTGTGACTTTGACGGCAAACAGGAGTGCAGATCATGGCGCACAGGAGGAGGTCATAAATAGCAGAATTCCTTCAATTTAGTTTCATGTCATTTTATATGACTCCCAAAAGCTCTCTTCCTCCGGACCACATACACACTTTTCCGGAACTCGTTATAGTATCCCCCTCTCACTATCTCGTCTTTGTATCCACGCTAAACTTGATAACAGTGATTAATGCTAGGAGAGAACGAAAAATTGTTCGACCGAAATCCCCACGCATGCTAACCAACATCCTGCTCCCCCCTCAAGTTGGTTGCGGAATGTGGTCTTCAGTCCATTCCATGCAGGTCCTCCCGCAAAACTAAAGTAAGCCGTCTCTAGCCCAGCCACCTTAATGCAACACCATTATATGGCTCTGTTGTGGCAGTGTGACTGCCACGAATCCTGTTGGCTTCGTATGAATATAGAGTAAGGAGCGGGAAAGGATTAGAGTAAGACAATAGGTTAAGTTTAGGCTAAGAAAT
>WJFA01001878.1:0-18463 GCA_009870155.1 Pseudobourletiella spinata
CCCTCGCAGGTGACCGGAAGCGCACCTGACACCTGTCTCAAGGTCACCTGTCACCCACCTGTCAACGACCTTGCGACAGGTGCAATTTACCCGAACCCTCCAGTTCTATTACTACTGATAATTAATACCAATTTTACTCGTCATCTTCATACACAACCTAGTAGTTTGTTTTTTCAGACATACACGACTTATCAGCATAAATATCAATGGAGGAAACACTATCTTGGGTAGTACTATAAAGCGGACATTAATTTTTGAAAACTCAAGGTAATGCGTACTTCCACACCATGAACTTTACCGAGAAGCTTCTCCTGTTAAACTTCAAATTGGCCTCCTGCATCAAGATCAAGACCATTCCGTTTGAGGTATCAACAGAAGAACCATTCCAAATTCAGGTTTTTAAACAAAAGTGGAAGCTCTGCGTCTGGACTGTAGTTAACATTATCGTTTACACTTACGCCATCTACGTAATTTTTATATTCTTGATTGCGCTGCAACAGGGGTTTAGTAAGGACTTATAGCTTGGCTTATTCCGTACTTCGCGCTGCATATGGTGAATCTTGTATTTTACTCAAGCGTTACGGTCACCGGAAAACCAGGAGATTTGTAACGCTCGTGAACAACTTTACAAATTTGCAGTATTCTAGGGGAAGTGAGATAATCGCTCATTTTAGATCCCACTCTGAAATGAAATGTATAGAATGAATATAAACGAGATGTGGGTTAATTACAGGAATTCGGATAAAAGAAAGCTGGAGTGATGCCTTACTTGCGCGAATGGCCATTGCTTACTTCACTGTCGTCCTCCTACTCGTCTGTGCCCAAGCGGTACTACTGCTGTTTGCATTTGATCCTCACGAGGCGGTTTACCTTCTATCGTTGGTCCCAACGGAATTGCAAGCCAGGTGGGGTCGTGGACCCACTTTAAGTGCAGCTTTCCTGATTTGAATCTGTTGAATACACCTATTTAAAAACGATACCAGCGACAGGGTTACGTTTCTAATTTATGAACTTGCCTTCCCAACTTTCAAAATTGTGAGTAGAAATGGAAAATAACGACGACCCATCTCTAAGCACAG
This sequence comes from Pseudobourletiella spinata, assembly GCA_009870155.1. Taxonomy (NCBI): domain Eukaryota; kingdom Metazoa; phylum Arthropoda; class Collembola; order Symphypleona; family Bourletiellidae; genus Pseudobourletiella; species Pseudobourletiella spinata. Next base: position 1,080 of record WJFA01001878.1, read on the forward strand.
TAAATTACGACTACAATATGTTGGGAAATTGGGAAGTTGTACCCACTGACTGTTCGTTGTGCCGTCGTTTATGTACAGACTCATTACATTTCTAATCTTTGACTTATTCAGTAAACAAATCGTGTTCATCATTCAGGAAAATGCAAACTAGCCGGCTAAAAACTATTAAGGTAGCCACCCATTATAATTCCTAGAGTTTCGCTTTATTCTAGCAAAAAGGTGGCCAGTTAAAACTTATTGTGTTATGTCATGACCGCATCCCAATGCCGTTTAGTTTAAAAATTTCTGAAATTAGCATATCCGGAATTAGGTGACAGGTGTGACGTACAGAGGGAATTATATCGTTTTGTCATTGAACTTCAAGTGAGCAACCAATAATGATGCAAATACTAACGTTTAGTTTATTAGTCACACCATTATAAGTAAAGCACAGAGCATCCAATCTCGACACAACGGCAATAATATCCGGAAGACATTTTTCGGACCCCTTTTCAAATTTTTCCTTCGCATTTATTAGGTGAAAGACGTCAGAACCCATTAGAAGCATGCCAGTGTGGTGACAGGACTTTTGTGTGGAACTTTTTGCTTCTTCGTCGACTGCTACATAAAGGGCTCAACGGCGCGCTTTCATGAATGATTCAAACATGCACATGTGGCCGCACGGTGTGTTTTATACTTCCACTACCCTGTCCGAAGGGCTGTGCACACATATTTTGGAACTAGTGGGTTTTAGGTACAAAAGATCACGATTGATAAAATATATTGTATGGGTGGTAAATTAAACAACTAAGATATAATATTTTAAATATGTACTTGAAGTAGCATGGAGTTTTCACAGTATTTCTAGCGGAAAAGATCGTTTTGGGACTACCATAGCATTTAAACGAGCAGTTAAGCATTCAGAAAGATTTTGTTCCGGGGGAGTAAGGGATCGATTCTGGTTAAAATTTTGGCAAAGATATGTGCTAATGATTCTTACTTACACATCTTTTATTCTATTCAATGCACGTGCTAGTTGCTGTGAGTGGCTTGAAGTCACAGTATAGTAGTATTGGTGGCTGAGCATTTGCAGAATTTTCGGAATTGTTTGAATTCTGGAATCTATTTGGAGTCTGGTCTGGTACCCAATAAGTTCAGTTTTCCCTGTATACTTAAGGGTAGGTGCGTGTTGAACACGGAAGGATTGTAAGACGTTATATTTTGTCAAACACATAGCAACTAGCAACACGAACGGAAAGGAATATTAAATTTCCAATTGCAGTTCGCCTGTTACACGTGTACCTTACGTTGAGTAACAGCTTTTTACGAAAATGGGGGACCTTCTTTTGTTATGCACTGATTTGGCCTCTGAAGTGGAAAACGAAAGATCCAGTAGGTCAGTTGTTTTGGAGGATGTTTTAAAAGGAATAATCAGTCATCGAATTTTGAAATTTGTGGTAAGTAAAATTAGAAAATATAAGCAACAAGGAGATAACGTATTGGTTATCCTCAATGTTATCAATTTTAAGATGAGAAACAATCATATGTGCCGCTCTCACATGTACACTTTCAGGACGATGACCAGTTGAAGTTCGCATTGAAGAGCACGAATCAGCTCTTGAATGAGAGGAAAACGAGGACGAGAGGCTTGATGCTTTTTGAAAATTTCATCCAACAAGTTGATTCTGATCGCCTGGTTGCCGTTCAGGACCAGTTTTTATCATCACTGAAATTGATATCCAAGTGCGCTGATTTGGCACTAACTCATCGCATATTAGGTACGGATAATTAGTTCTTCTGATTTTAACTCGTTATTTTTCAGACTTGTTTTGCATAACTATGGTTTTCAGTGACGCTGATACCCATATGCAACAAGTTACCGGAGTTCAATCAATGCGTGGTAACAAGTATCGTACCTAAAGTTATCACCCACATCTGCGAAAAGACTGATGACTTGGCAGAAGAGGAAGTAGAATCGCTGATCATGTGTTTGGAAAAGTACAGGGGTCCGTGTGGTCATTATAAAATTCAGTTGGAGAAATTTCTGTTCCCGTTTATCGATGGCCACCTGGAAGACGTCCAGTCCTTAGCTAAAGTATTTCCGTTACTGTCATGTGTTGGCGGAGGAGGTAATAAGGGTGAGAAATATACTCTAGAGTGGAATCGAATGGCTACGAGCATCTTAGTAACCTTGCATGACTCGGTTGTATCTCTCTACGGCGACGTCTGTCCCATGCTTGAGGTATGTTTGATTAATAAGTAATTTTTAAATTATTCTCATGCATACTCATGATATCGTTTGAATAGACATCAAATCCCTACGGCTCGGCTGAAACCGGGTTAAGCATTCCAAGTGTGCTTAGTCCCGATGTCTTGGTGCGAGCATCTAGTCTAGGCCGTCGTTTGTCAAATCTATCCTCCATTCTCGGAGCGTATCTGAGGTAGTCAACGTACCCGCTTGTTGCAGTCGTAGTCGTAGTCGCATAGCAATGAAGGTTTGAACATATAGATGATCTTTTTCAGTGAACCATTTCCGGCGGCTAAGCCAGTACCGGTACGGGGTATCGTAAACTTCTTTGCTAATGCCACACTGTTGAATCCCATTACTTTGCTCGGTGGATCAGAAAGTGCCGTTGCGAAGGAAAACATATTCCTGTCCGCATTGCTGCCAAAAATCCTCATATCCTCGTTTAACTTGCTGGAACAGCTCATCAAATGGTAAATGTTATAATTACTAACGTACATGTTGGCTACTCATTCGGAGTAAATAGATCTATCTGATTTCATCAAATGAGTTATGGTTTTGATTATCTAGCTGTGGCAGCCAGATACTACCAGAAGCGTCGCGTATCGAATTGCAGACTCTGCAACAGTTGAAATGGATTGGAGAGAAGCCTCACAGTTTCCAGTTATAAACGAATAGCATACCCCACTATAACCTTATTTTACTTTTCTTGTTTTCCTCTGCAACGTAAAACAACTCTTTTTTTCAGGAATGTGAAGATTGCTGTCTATAACATGCTGAAGGCCTTGCTGGAGACCAGTCGTGGCTTCATGAGCAGTGAGAAAAACGCACATGCAGTGGCGGTTCAAATTTTCAGAGATATTGCCATCGAAAAGCAAAGCATTATCTTGTCCAAGAATTCAACTCCGAAGGGTAAAAAGCCCAAAGGTACCAAGGGTCAAGTTACTTCAATGATTCAAACATCAGGTGAAGTTCGTATTGAAACCAAGAGCGAGGAAGTGTGCTGTGCCGCCACCGAAGTATTGCGATTATTACTACCATCTTTGGATCCAAAAGATTATCGGGTACAGTATAACATGTAATTTTCATTCTCTAATTTTTGGTATCTCTAGCTCAGCCTAAAATCATGATTCTTGACGTGTAAAGGAGGCGTACATGTTAGTTGCATCGAACACATGGGACATTCTTCGTTCAAGTGAAAGGTTGAGCCCGTACTGCAGTGCGAAGTCCCGCTCCAGTATCCTTGCTTGTCTCGCGGAATTTGCCATTAGTCCGCACCCCCAGTGCCCAGTCTCCGTTGGTCTCATTACAAACCTACTTGAATACGGTGCAAGGGATTCTCAGACGGCGGTGTCAAGCCATTGCGAGCAATTACTTGGTTCAGTCGAACGAATCATTAATCCTCCGTGTGCATCCCTCAATTTCCCCGTCATCACTCCAGCTGCCATAAGCGCCAGCTCCAGTGTAGCAACGGAATGCTTTAATGGGGACGTTCAGTGTGAGGGTTCCGACATGCCCAGTGAGGACGAGGAGGAAATTGAAAACGTAGAAAACAGAGTTGAAAGTTTTTGCCAGACGGAAGAACTCTTTGAAGAACTCAATGGCTCTTTATCCTTGAGTAATTCCTTACCGCTCGATGCGTCCTTCATAAAAGAAGTTGTTGCTGATGCCTTCAAGGAAAACCTGGACGAGTTTAGAAGTATATTGGCACGTCCTGAAAAGCGTCATTCCTCGGGGAGGCATAGCCGGAATGGTGTGTCGTTCCACCGTGGCGATCACGCTGCTTTCAGTGAGGATGACGGCAGTACGACTGAGGAGGAGAGAGGGTGTAAACGTCCGAAGGCGAATGAGGAATCTATTAAACCACGAGGAAGTCACCTTGTTGCTGCCGAAGAGGTTCACAAAGAGCTCAAGATACCTTTACCCAAGACGAATGGCTATAGTAATAGTAAGGATCTAGACCTGGAAGACGAAGAAGTTGGCGTGAGCGTGGAGGAAATACTTCTCAGTTTTGATGATCAGATAGTTGTTTCAGCAGGGCTTTGAATTGTGTTTGGATTTCTATAATAAGTTGGAGTGTAAACTTTTTCTTTGAGGTTTTTATATACGTCCTTTCTGCTGAACATATGCTCTTTGTTAAACTGAAAGAAAGTACGTAAGAATCCTTCTATTCGCATTTCGTTGCAATCGAATGTGTTTCACTTGCGTACAGTCTGGATTTTGCACTAATAAAAGTATTATGCTGCTCAGTGCAGACGGATAATTTTTTATGGTCATTCACGTTACTCGAATACAGATTGCGGGACTATCGTTTGCTTTGATGCCACAACCTGGAACAAATCTACAAATGCAAGCGACGGACTTTGTCTTTGATAGCGTTTTTATTACAGCTTTCTCAACAGAATACTTTTTGAGACAATAACAACGATTGAAGGATCGCCAAATAAATGGGATTGTTCAAGGAAGCGTTACTCATACACGGCTTCAAGTAAGAATAATTCGAGGGTCCTCCCTTGGAATATTTGTAATTGTCAAACAGCAATTCACCAAGAGTTCACTTGACTAGACATAGGCATTTTGACACGCATATTCTTGATCTTATGCCCGTTACTATACGTGAGAACAAAAAAAACTATTTAGAATCGAGGATGGCTTCATACTACTCTGACTGAGATTAGTTCAAGTCGAAGGAACACAAATATGTATTATATATGTATATAAGCTATTATAATAATGTAATATACACTTATATGGCCACTTTGTCACAGGCTTAGTAGGGTGGGGCTTCACGATTTAACATCGACAATAATCTACTTTTTTTTCCTCTAAAGTTCTTTTAAGCTTCCAGGTAAGTAGCTCGCAACTTGGTTAATAATAATTATTTTACATGATGATAATGATAACTCTTACATGTCGTGCAAATTACGACTTCTCATCATTTCATTTTTATATATGGCCACAAAATATACTCAATAACTTACTTGGAATTGAGTTGATGATGATAGAGAAAAACGCATCAAGTATTTCTCTAACCTAAAGTTTATGTGTGTACAGACTAGTTTCGATAATATTTTCTTCTCTTTACAAAAAATCTTCGCGAAGGACGAATACGACAGCAAAATAATAATAATATCAAACATCGTGTCGCCGTGACTTAAAATTATATCAACAACAAATGCAATGATTGCCTCTAAAACTCATCATTACAAATACGGACGAGATGCTGCTGCTGCTGGCGGGCGCTGATGAGCCGTACATAGCGTTTAGTGTGTTTATGTGTGTAATATACTGTAAAAACACTCTTCAAGCTAGGTATTTATGGAATCAACGAGATGAGCTGATGAGTTTGGATTCCTCACGTACTATTTAAGTAGCTGTATATAGTTATATAGAGATGAAGCCTTTGACACATAATCATATACTTAACAGACAATGTTTCAGAGCTGCTACTATGCATAGTACGAGAGATTGTGTATTGAAATACGGTTGACAGCATGTATACGACATTTTGAAGAAACATTTCCTCTATGAATTAAGTCCAAAGTGCTAACTATATATTTTCTAAAACAAGTAATTCCCTCCTCCAGTGTGCAATTCTTCCTCGGTATCCTCCTGTAGTAGTCTTTTTCTCCCAAACCTTTCTTCCTCTATCTTGCCTGCCTACATATGCACTCTCATCATCATCTATCTCAGCATTTGGTGTTCATGGTAACAACATGTGATATCGATAAAGATGCTCTGCTATCTGAGGAAAGTTTGAAATTCGCAACAGCATCCTATGCACTCCAGTCATCAAAATCATAATAATAATGTTTCTCAGCAAATATCTATAGCTTTGTCATCCATCTCACCTCATGTCAACTAAGAAGCTATAATAACTGTACATGTGTAATTTTACGTAAGTTTGAGTCAGAGTCCTGACCTTGGGAGATATTTAGAAAATTAGCACGCGGCTGTGCTTGGTCTTGTATTTCTTTATCTGGTGTGTGTATGTATGTACGTGAGTGTTATATATGTATGGAGTGGAGAGAGATGCACGAAGATGGAAAAGAGAAGGTACGTCCATTGTATAGTAACTCCCCACCCTTAAAAGCTATCCTGTGTGTAGAACATTAATTATTATTATTGTAATTCTGATAGCTTCCAGCAGCGGAGGCAATGAGACTTTCTTCGCCCATTTCTCGTCGTCGTCGTCGTCTTATTTTTTGATCAGTTACAAATCTTCAAAATGTCCGTATATAGTGGTGTAGTTCCACCCAGTCTGCTTCCAGGAACTACCCAGCTTGCAGCTATGTCTCAATTATGTGGGGCACAAGACTGAAACAGAGCAATGAAATACACTTTTAGCACGCCACATAAACACAGTAGTCAAATCATTTGCACTTCTTCGAGCTCAAGTCTAAAACTGGAACTATATATTACCCTTGAGAATGTAGTCGGTCAAAAGGGTGGGCACTGCCGGGCTGTCTTGTTCGATCGCCTTGAGGACTGGAAGGAGAGAGAAGAGATGAAGTGCAATTAGTGAGAGTCAGGAGTGCTCTATGTTAAAAGCCTTTCCAAGCCCCACTTACTTTTGATTAGAACCTGAAGAGTAGGATTTTCAGGCGGTCCATTAGCAGCATGGTATGGAATGACTGTCGTCAAGTACTGGAAATCCAAAGAGTCATACATTACTGTCATAATTCATTTCCATTACCCCGAAGAAAAAAACCTGATGGTATAATGGGATTGCGACAGTACTCCTTTTGCCGAAGAGAAAAAGGCATGTAATTTGGAATTGCTTGAGACGCACACATACGAAATACAGATATAATACTGCAGGAACTTTTTCCATGTTCAGGATATTTCCAAGGATCCTCCAAGAGAAAAAACTCGTTGGATGAAAATGGAAGAGAACCTGCCATCTCCGCTGGGAACGATAGATTCCTTCATTGAAGGCTCCACCACGGTTCACCCTGAACCGGAGATATAGGGGAGGAGATGGCGGACTGAATGCCGTTCCATTCCAGTACCCGCATCCCCAACGTAGCCTTTTCCATTTCATACCATGGAGGAGGCAGTCCCAGGCGGGTGCATAATATTTTCGCTCTATTATCCTCATTTCATCCTCCCAGCCGATGACCTAGATTCCTACATTCCCCGTACAATATCCGAGAAAAAAGTGCCGACAGCAAGGCCACCCGCATCCTCGAAATCTCCCCTATCATCATATGCTCTTCACCAAAAATGCAAATCCAAAAAGTATTACGGGGACTAGGGCAATATACCTAACAGCCATTCAAAATTCACCTTTGACTGTTGGACACTGTGAGCAGAGTTTTTGTCCCCATTCTTATTCTTCTTCCGGTCCAGATTATGTTGTCTTCTCTTAGTTTGGACTGCGAGGAGATGTGAGATGAATGAGTTCTTCAGTTCCTTTTCATACTCAAGTTCATCCCGCAGTGCAAGCTCTGCAATGAGAACCTCGGAATTCTCCTTGATCTGCGCCTCCAGCTCCATCAGCACTTCGTTCAGCTCGCATACTGATAGCTCATTCAATTCTGTTCGGAAATTTAAAAAAAAAACAAGAATTGCCGCCATGCCATTTTCCACAAGAAAAACTAATACAACTTTCCTCATTCCTCCCGTCCCCCAAGCCATTCAACCGCAGACTCATACCACTCAACACTCCCCCGTGTCCCAATAGCAGACATTTTTAAATTACACCCAGACAAGTGCCAGAGTTAGGATTTTCCGGCACATTCCCACACACTTTTATTATTACCACTTCATCCACCCAGGAAAACTTTAGCCAGGACCATTAGCCATTACTCGTGTGACGCCCAAGAGAGAAGATGGGGATGGGCGGTTGGTTGGAAAACCGGGACGGGAGAAAATCTTTCCCTTATAACCACTCTCAAGGCTCTTCACTTACTTTCTTGATAGAACGGCGCGGAACAGCTCTTCCCCTTCTCGCTCTTATCTTGGCAGCTACATGACCCGAGCTCATCGGAACAGCACTCGGATGCTGGAGAGTCCTGCGGGAATGAAAAATAAATTACATTGAGAATCAGTGAGAATAAATACTGGTACACAGGCATCTGTTTGGGATCCCCCTGAACCCAAACTTAATCAATTTCTCGGACATTAACACTAATAATCTTTTCTCCCTGCCCCTCACACACATCTCTCCAACTGGTATACCGTGTCCATCAATTTATTCAAGACGCCGGCAGCGTAAAGAAACGATATTAAAAAATTACAACCGCCCACAGGCCCTACATATTGCATACAATTTACGACACCGAAACCGCCCGCCACTACCACAACGATTACTCTTCCTATATATTCTTCCTTACTACAGCTCTATTTCCAGTCCAGCTTTGTGTGTGTACATACGCGCGTCATGGAATGGCTCGCGAAAATTCCCATTAATTCCTGCCATCATGGCACCCCACTATCCTTGTGTGCTTTTACTACATAGAAATATCGACCAGCTCAATTTTAGGAGTACGTACCCTACCCAAACACAGTGCTACAGCACGCTCCCTTCCTCCCACCCCTCCCGCCCTTCATGCCCTTAAACTCGACGGAACCCCGCCGTGGGCATACCATCAACAACTTTAGCACAAGGTTATTGTTCGCAAAACTTCGTCCTCTTTACCTACACACATCCAGCCTGTGACCAAGGCGAACTCCTTCACGTTGGACTTTTGTAATCTTCCACACCTGTCCGGGTATTTTAACCAAACCGGATATATTTGCCTCACTCAATTGACTTTGGAAAACTCGGCTTGAATAGACTATTAGTGTCTGTGGCAGCAATGACTGTGGGAGCATAATCTACTACAACCGCTCCATTCACTGCATCGTCAATCCCGCCTATTGCCGTTTACTTAAACTGTGTGTTGGACTACGCAGTGAATACAATACAATTTTCATTCCCGCGTAAAATACGAACCCTTTATCTCCTCCCCGCCGAAAGCATTGAAGTAGCAAGGAGAAACTATGTAGGACGGAGAGAAAATTCATGCACAAGAGTCCTGTCACAAATCCCTTGTCCCACACCAGGGTAATTTATATCCCACGACCCGCCTCATCCTCACCGAAAGGCTCGAAAGTATTATTGCACGTACACCATTCGCCGACCGCCCACACCACATCCTTCTTCCGTCTTGACGTACAGTAATAGCTATGGAGGACATACTTTTGCTGCTTTTAGTAATAAAATAAAAGAGTAAATATATCAGACTGCAAACATCTAGAGCATGCCTTACAAAACTCTATAGCCTCAATTCTGTATTAAATGAAGGAAGCATACTCATGTTCCATTTACCACTCCCTCCTGACGTAGTACGTCACTCTGACAATAACGATGAGAATATATACAGGGAGAAGAAAGACGGTTTACTTTTTTGACTTGGGACAACATCTGAAATACTGCACGGGACAAACAGTGGTGATGATTTATGGAATCTCCTTATGACAAGACAAGGACTGAATGTCTGTAAACTTTCCCCGAGAAAATAGAGATCCTAAATGGATGACATTAGCTCGTTGCGCTTCACTCACTGCTTTCACGCTCGCGAGTTCCCTGGAAATTTTCTACAAGGAAGAACAACATCAACAGGGCCGGGGACTGTAAAAAATATGACGGGGATCTTGTGCACATCCACACATATCCAATACTCATCTACCACATCAAGAACCTATATGGTCCGAGAACCCTCCCATTTGTTCCCGTTATTAGGAGGATACTCCATCGACAGCTCGAGGGTTCTCTCATAAGCCTGGAATTCACTAGGGACGCGAGAGCTATTTCTCAAAATCTATCGAAATATAAGGCACAGCCGGGAGATAACTTATGTCGGGAAAGCGGCGGCGGCGACGAGATGAAAATAATGCAGTTTGTCTATACAATACAGTGCTTCAATTTCCCATGTTTTATTACACGAGACAGAAAAGCATATATTCCCTATATCTCACCACAGCTGCTGCGACAAAAACAACATGGGTCAATCCGCCGGGAAACTAAAGACAAAGTCATGGATATACACATAGATTCGCTCCGTGTGAGTGTGTGTGCGCTTTCCAAATGATCCTCCATGCCACTCGTTATTATCTTCCGTCCAACTTTTCCCCTCTCCCGACTGGGAAAACAATAAAGCTCAGATTTTCTACTTGTCAGGAATTGTTATCTGGAAAAGCGGACTGGCAGCTTGGATGTACGTGCTTTTATGTATGTACATATACGAACCAGCTCCCAGTCTTGTCACTCATGCGGTATCCAAGCTGACGAATAAACTTCTACGAAACTCACACAAAGACACTGTAATGGAGGTGGCGGTTGTGGACCAAATGAGACAACCCTATTTCTATTCCACCGCCACTGAATTCCCTTCAATGCGTACGTAATCACAGAAAGTGTCATCATGGCCATAATCACAGTGGAGCCTTCGGGGTGCACCGTTGTTACATTGAAATCATGAAATCATGACTAACTAAAAGAGATGCCGCACAAGGCTCACAGTAGTGGAATAAAAGTGGGGCAAAAGTGACTCACTTGCATGATGAAATCAATTTCTTTGATGACTTCATCCGCCGTCGGTGGCTCAGGCTCACTGTCATGGTTCCTTCCCAGGATGAGCGAGTGCATGTCCAAGTCGCTCGCCACAGCCTCATCCTCATCACTCAAGCTTGTATATTCCTCCTCTTCTTTCCGTGCCTGGAATTGGGAAAACATATGATTTTTTTATCTCGCTCCGCTCTCGCTCATAACTCTCACATAGTGTGCCCGCCGCCGCTCTCTTGGCTCCTCCAGCATAAGTCATGTAGCGCTCCGCCTCCGTACATTTCCTACACTTTAGTGCCCCAAATGCATGTGTCCAACAAGAGTCAGATCCTCCGCTTCCACGATATAATTGTCCACAAGTTCCTCGGTAGTGGGTTAACTCCCTCATAAACTTCCCCCTTACAAACGTGAGCTAATGTCATGCAAAATGCTCCCTCGGACCCTCTTGTAATAAAAGTATTTATAACGGAGAGTGAGAGAAAGAGAGAATTGTGGGGAGTTTGAAGTCTGGAGTTGAGCCATGTGTCGGGCAGAGCCTCTCAGTCGCACCTGGTTATCTTCGGCGCGGGGAGAATATTATGGCATTAAATATTACGACACTTTGGTGACTCGTAGCATTAGAGCACACATGTTCCTCTTCTGCCGTCGCCATATGCACATGGTCACACGTTATAAGTGCGCGGGATGACGCATAATATACAGTGGAGGCAAGGCAAAAGGTACTGGATACACCGTGGTATGTGGACACGAGTCAGTAACACACCGACGGCCATTAGTGCATGAGTCAGCTACACACACACAGCGGCGCTCTAGCAGACACGAGTCAGTTTCATACCCCCCACACACACAACGCCGCCGTGGGCTCCCAATCTCACGCGCCACCGTCATAATAATTTTCAATAGGTCAGGGCATGACATTTTACGGCATAAAAGGTACTAAGGAAGTCTAATCTCCAGTAGTAATATTTAATTCCCTCCACCATCCCTCGGAGCAAGGTCCCACACGATCTACGGCCACGGAGATACCGCCCCACTCTATACGCTTTTCCCAGGGAAAATCATTCCACATTTTCAAGGACTTTCTCCGCTGTCTCCACACCACTCCCGCCCTCATACCCTCTCGTCTTCGTCTTCTCACCCCAGCAAAGAACATTTCTGATTTGGGTCAATAAAAAACAAGCCAAGGGTTCCACATACTATGTACTTATTATATGCTGATGGTGCTGCTGCTGCAGAATTAGTAGTAGTAGTAGTAGTGGTATTCCCCTAAAAGGGTCATCCGCTCCATCTCCATCCCACTGCCATGATCCACACAGGCTGTGCTGTGTGCACAGCAGTATACCTTCAGAACCACCAAACTACAGAATGGGAACAAAACCTAATTTCCTCGCAACTTATAGTCCCATCAACTTCCAACCCGGATCGCCCAGTCTTGTAATTAAATGCTTGTGCAACACTGATCCCATTCTTACTGTAACCCATGAGGCATCATGTAACACATATATGCGTTTCCTGAAAACTTTAACTTTCTGCCGATTCGGCCTTTCCAACGGGATCTTCTTCTCCCAGAATCCAGTCAAGTGGTATGGAAGAGCAGCGGACCTGAAAACGATAAATTAATTACACTCTCCCGTTCGTCCTACCCACTCCGTTCCAAGTAGTCTGTCCCCGCCCCTCTCTCCATCCCAATTAGATTAGTTCCTACCCACTAAGCCCACTAACCTAGCCCTTTCCTCGTGAGATCACTCTACTATGCTCCTGGCGTTCTTGGACATTTGTTGACATGCTAATTTTATCCCCGGAGCTACATGCATGCATATGCATTATAACCACTAAGTCTCCGCCGCCGCCGCCGTCACAGGGAGACAACCACGGTGATCAAAGAGAAGATTTAATATTAAAGACACGGGGAGAGAAAAGTGCATTATGTTCTCGGCCCTCCCAGAACCACGGGAAGGATGAGTGCGGTTCCCCATAAACTAGGTCAACGTAGCAGGCGGCATCTCTGGAACGCTGACTCTCGCCGTCCTCCATACCCACTTACTTATCTGTGAGAGAGGGAATCGAGGCTGATCAAAGTAGTATAGTAGTGTGCCGGCGCCAGAGGTCAAGAGGGAAGGATAGCAGGGGTGTGCTCAAGTGCCATGTGTGGGATGAGGACCGGGGAGAATCTAATGAATGACAGGGCGGATGTACCACTTACTTGTTCGTTTAAATTCAGTGCTGGAATCTGGAGTTTCCTCGTGTAAGTTTGTGACCAATCGATGGGGAGGATGTTCCCATAATTGCCCGTAATTGTCCACCACATTCTGCAAGGGAACAAACCAGAGAGTCCATTAAAGTCAACCGAATAATGTATTTGTATACTAGACACACATCACCAAAACCAAGGATCCCTATCACCAGCTCCAGTTCCCCAGACGCTTTTCCAAAGTCAATCCGCGCAATCCACCTAATTGCAAACAAACGCACAGACTCAGGCACAAACACACGCACACACATACACACACACACACAGACCGGCATACACACATACTTAAACCCAGGGGCACACTCATACACAATACATGCATCTCCAAAGCTGCCTCAAGTTTCACAACAGCCTTTTATCCAGATTAAAACTTAACGGAGCTTGCGGGCGGGTAGATTTCGAAAAAAAAATGTCCCATCCCTCCAAAAAAGTTGCCTACGGCAGGACATAAAACAGCACTCCCCCTAAAACTTGCAAATTCTACGCCATCATCATCTCCATCCAGCCTCAAACCATACTGACAAACTTGAGCCGGAATCTCCTCTCCTCTCTTCCATACAGTTTGATGGTGAAAAAGTATGGATCCTTCAGGACCCACGGGATAACATGCCCAGCTTTTTCTTTCCAAACCACCCGTGGTGAGACCTGATGGCGAAATTTGGAAAAAAAACCATCATTTTCAGAGTATATACCCCAAGTGAGATTTTATGGCATAGGAAAGATCCATCACACTTGCAATAGCCACCAAGAGAGACATTATTGTTTGATATGGAAATAAACGTGTAGCATAGAGTTGAAAATACAAATTAATTATGCATACGCGTCGACAATGGGCACGCGGCACAGACATAATTAGCATGTGGAATAATTCAGCTTTGCAGGAAATCATGGGAATCCTCTCACGTCCTCCCGTCATCCCAGCCCACCGTCCACCCATTAGCCCTCCAGCTTCCTCCCCAAACATGCGCGCCCATAAAGCCTTGTCTCAACACCAATTTCCACCGCCATTTACGAGAATTCTATGGGACAAAAACTTGTTCTATACTCCCTTCAAAGAAGATCTCTCGTGTAAAACTTATACGTGATTCATTAGTTCCTCGGAATCTTAATTTCCAATTTACATATAGGAACACCGCAGGAGCGTGGAGCCGGGCTTCCTTTGGAAAACTTTGCCAACAGATACAGGAGCATTCGCAGGTTTCTTACCATAATCTTGGAGGACCACAAAACTCAGAACCAGTAAACTTCTGCACATCATACTTCAAAGTCACTTACAACATTCTCATATTTTCAGTTGCCATGTCGGAAGATATCATAACGCCGAAGCCACGTATACCCCAACGAGCCTTAAACCCCAACACACAAATGATAATACTAAGTCAGCTCGAACTGAAACTCCGATTTCTGCAGCAGTAAGTAATGTCATCATCAGCATCATCAGTTTACTCCGACGTCCACTGCTTATTGGCAGAGGGCAATTATGGTGGCTTTAATGGGGAGCAGAGCGGAATTGAACCGGAATATCAATGACCACCTCTGACCTTTTACATGCTCCCTTTCTTCCGGAAAGAACCATTCCGCTCGGCTCACCAGTCAACGAAATAACCCTGTGACCATTCCACAATTCCTGGGTATATGGAGAGCTATAACCTCAAACGATCCCCTCCCCCTGCTTCTAACAGGATCATCGTCGTCGTCAAATGACTCAAGATTTCAGTGGACCGTTCAGTCCCGATAAGTTGCTTCCGTCATAGTAGTCATGACAACTATATGTGACTCTACGAAATGTACTCTGGGAAAAGCCTATGCTGTACCATACCATTACCATGAGGCTATGACTTTAAAGGCCCATTACAGGGATGCACACTACCGTACATGCAAAGCAAGTCTATGGAGGAAACTCATTAGGATTCTCATTACGAAACGACAGCAGCGGGCTCTTCCCAGCTTCAACAAGCCTCTCACACAGAGGCTCATACCACGTCGTAAATACACACGGGAACTCATTAATTTTGAAAGTGGCCGCTGCTGCCATGATGGGGCTATACCGCTATATACCCCCTCGAGTCAGTCACCGTAAAGACAGTTGCCTCCCATTCCACGGAAATGGTATCCCTTACCAACTCCATAGTCTTGAATCGGCTGAGAAGTTACGGGGAGATCCTAATGGGGAACATGCTAATCCCAATAGAAGTGGAGCCGCGCACTCCCATCAATTCCAAGGAACTCTGCCTCAGCCAGCAAAAGCGAGCGGTACAGGTACCTGAATCAAACCATTGACTCGTCTCATCCCCGTGTCCTATACCCTTTGCTCCCCAATGGAAATGGAAAGAGATCCGAGGTCTGACTTGCAAAGTGAGAATCTCTCACGAGATCAGTATCACCCGCCATTTTTAATCCCCTGACAAGATCTCAGGGATCTCCATGGCGGAGGAGTGACAAACGGAGCAGGATTTCCCCATATATACATATATGTACTACAGTGGTATTGCCCGACGTCGACGTTGCCCCATAAATCCATTGGATTCAGGTGGGTATCGACCCGCGGGGCGGCTCAGCTCAGTAGAATTAATCTGTCCGATATTTCAATCCGGACTGCAACAGAGCAGGGCGGCCTCCTCCTCACTGTGGTTCCCGTAATGCTATAAACGCACACCAGCTGAGCCCGGGCCATTCTTCTACATGTGCAATGTGCGGGGGGGGGCATGTATGTTGTACCAGGGCGGAGCGACGTCAATTTGACTCTTGGTTCACACTTGAGCCTTACGTAAAGGCCATGGAGCTCCGCAGCACATGGTCAGTACGAACTACGAAGGACGACGGTGTCTTATTCATAGGAGGAAGCTATAGTGGCCACTGGCCACTCTGCCCCAATCTTTCTGGATCGCCCAAGGTCCCGCACGTACATACACTGCATTCAATTGAAATGCCGCCGCAATACTACGACCCGGGAATAATGGGTTCACGTGAAACGAGTATGGGGCCTAATACTATACAGTGTCCCGCCCCATTTAATCTAATGGCCATAATGAAACGGGATCTCGTCCCATTCACATATCCTGCGCACCAGGACCGTCAGAGGAATTTCCTGTAACCTAAGGGATTACGTTCTTTTTATCCCAGGACTAATACGATCCGATTCCCCATATTTGAATCCCAAAAACTTGACCGGAATCCTCCAAGCAGTGAAACCCGAGTTCATAATGGCAGGTGAATTCGAGCCAGTCGCGTTATTAACTTGCTCCGTAACTTCACTCTACGTGCTCTAAGTATGTGTGTTGTGTATATGTTTGTGTGGGTGTGTGTGTGTGTGTGTTGTGTCTGCATTTGGGTGACATATGAGCCGCAGTCTCGAGGGACCATTCAGGCTCGTGGGAACCCCATTGGATTTACGGCCAAAATGCTCCTCTGGCTACACTGTCATACCCGCAGTCATCTTTCTCAACTCCAATATCCTCTCCAGTCGTCATCCCTTCCAACTTCATCAATTTCTCCCTTACACGAGCTCCACACTCTCTTGCGAAACAAGTCGATGGTCTACAAAACACTTCATTCTAACATCACTTAGGAAATCCAGGGAAAATCCGAACTTTCCCCCGCACATACCCCAACTGTAACGAAATTAATTTGGATCAGAAAGTTTCCAAATCCGTGGTGTACAGTGTAAGTGTAAGTGTATAAATGTCTGTCCCAAGAAACTTTGATACAGCGGATTTCATCATCATTGCCTCATACAAGACTGGGCGGATTTCTGGGACGAGGGTGATAAGGTGTGCACCATGCTGGGTGGGGATTGGGGGACGGACTGGGAAAAATTATCTCATTTCCGATGAACCGTGCCTAATGGCTTCACAGACTATCATCTGTGACTGTGACAGTATTGGGAGTAGGCGTATATGGCTCGTACAGGCTGTGCCAATCCTACCACGCATTTTCCCATTATGAGCCCCCGTCACAAATGGCACACAGCTTGTGTTCACACCTCTAGGATTTGTGAATCCATAGGACTGCACTGCCATTAGTACCACACACACTGTTGTATTACTATCGTTCCGTTCGCTCAGTTGGCCTTGATTATTCCGGCCGTTCATGATTGTCAGTCTGTTACGACGTTTCTACACCGTCTTACGGAGTGCGAAACTCAAAGGGAATTCGGCAGTTACAGCATACAGGGTAAAAGGAACCATACGTGATTCGTACAAGAAGTGTGTGTTATGTTATTGCTTGTACATTTACACCACAGCAGCTCTACGGGGTGGCAACAATATCTTATTACTTGCATCCTTGCAAGTTTTAAGGAGAGGGATGGGACAGGGATATGGAGAGGGATGGGACAGGGACGGGACCTGAGTCGGGGG
>WJFA01001879.1:0-18458 GCA_009870155.1 Pseudobourletiella spinata
TTCTTGAATCTGGACTCCGCCGCGAAAACTGTGAAAAGTAATTTCTTTGCAAAATCTGGCATTTAATTATGAACAAGGAACAAGGAACACTGAAAAGCCATGATGTTAGTAATCAGATTCCTTGGAAATTTTCCCGGCGCGCAAATTTGATCATTGAAAAACAATGTTTTGGGCAAAAACATTGCTTGCACCAACTAAGTAGGCATTATTAAACGAGCTTTTAGAGGGAAGCTGAACCTGAAAGAAACTTTATTGATAGACATATGAGGTTGATAATTTGAGAGCATTGATTTAATTTAAAGATGGAATCCATCTTCAAATTATCCTCACAATTAAACTCACAAGCGTACATTTCAAAGTAAGAAAATTACTGTCGAAAAACTAGGTTATTTTTTAAGAGCACTTTGACACTTACGTTGTATTCCCAATAAAAATTCGCCATGATTTCAATCTTGTTATTCGTGTTAGTTTCTCATAACATCAGTGGCGCCAAAGCAATGTGAATGTGGGATTTTAAAGCGGAGTGCCAGTTTTCTAGATTGAAGATTGCCGCCAGTAAGTAGAATACTATGATTTGACTGACGTGTTCCTGCATTTCCCAGAGATTGTCATCGTCAGCTGTTCTATCGGTGTCCGGAAGGAAATTTTGCGTGAGGCAGTATGCGTTGTTGTTGTTGTTGTTGTGATCTTTTTGCAAGACTTTCTCAAACCCTCTTTCATCGTCCTGGTGGGGTGGTAAAATGATGTCTACGAAGGTGGAAATTTGAGGATTTTAAAACTTTATTGTACAAACTACCTTGCAGAGGGAATATGTAGTAAGAGAGGGGGATTTATTTTCATGTGGAGGGCGAGGAATTTCTACAACAGAGAGAGAGAGAGAGGCAGAAGACGCACACGGTACCCGGGAGGAGGTGTTATGTTCTAACGAGCGGAATTACTTACCTGATGGCTTAAATATTACAACTTGTTTTTATAGGAACTGATCCTTTCTCCGGTGGAATCCTGGGGATGTGGTAGTCAGCAGCTCCCTATGTACTACGTGCTTGTGGTTATCTGTATTACTTTAAGCATTGTATTACTTCATATATACGTATGCGCACATATCCTTTTATTGTCGGTCTGTTTTACACTACTACTCCCAGACGCTCTCAGACGGTTCGGCTCAGAATATATCTCGAATGTTATGAGGAGGCAGGGATGGAAAAGATAGGAGAGAGGTAACCCTTGGACTTGCCGGCGCCAAAAGATCCTTCCTTTCTCACCACCACCACCACCAACACCACCGTACCATCTCGAAGAGGGGCATAGGATTGCCGATGAGGCTCTTAAATAAACCCAAGGGTATGTCTTCCCCACCGTCCCTTTATTCATTGTGAAGGGAGCGGAGACGTGAGACAAAGTGTAGCACAGCAAGTCGCCACAACAAATTCATTTATCTCTCCAGGGCCCTCCCTTTGGATGGTTTACAGCCAGAGTGTTCCAGCAGCTCCTCCACCGTCCCACCAAGTCTCCTCAACTCCATGTCAAGTTACCGGGGATAGACAGACATACAGTAGACCAGACTTATTAGTCCTCCATCCCGTGACCTTTCAGCTCCAGCTTTAAAATAATGTGAAAAATATAGAAGTGGGGACGTATAGGAAATATACTTTATATGCACCCTGTTATATGCCAACCCCAGTGGTGAGTTATGTGTAGGTGTATCTCTTAGGCTCTGTGTACTTGTAGTGTAAGTAAGTTCCTGGGATGTGAGTCATAACTTGTGGGTTAGCCAGCAAGTGGTACTACAGGCCAGCACGCTGCTGCTTCTGCTGCTACTACTACTTTTGCTGGTGTGCATAGCCTCAGGTTTGGAATTCCTGGAAAACACTTCTGGTTTTGACCGCAACATGGCGGAAGACAACGGACTTTCAGTGAGAGAATTTACAACTATTTGGCCGTTTTCTTTCGTTCCCCTCTACTTTTACGATGAATTTATATCTGCTTCCCGGAGTCTGGCTTGGGCTCTACTTGTGATTGTGGCGAGCAGCCCTGAGTCATTTGTGAAAATCTTCTTCCTCTTGTTATTATAAGCCCAAAACCACAAATCTCCCCGTTCGTCGTCATGATGATGACTATGTAGTTGCATGCGACTCTTTCCATATGGAAATGAAGCTATGAAAGTTGATTCTTGTTACGACAGTGGGTGACGTCTATGCTTTTTTTTGCATTATAATATTTTTGCACTGATGGGTGTAGCAGAGCTTGTTTCTGGATAAGAATTAGTCCTTCCCTCTAGCAATATTCCCTGATCAGCTGACTCATCCCTGCCGCCAGCAGCAGAAGTGCTGACTGACTTTTCCCCGTCGCTCAACGAGCTGCTCTGAATTTTTTCATTCAGAAATCCCACAATGTCCCAATCATTTATGACCATAATGTATGGAAATTTTAATGTCTAAAGTAATAACCAAGTTCTAAATTTGGAAAAAATCTTGTGGGGAGGGTGAAAAAAATATGTTGTAAAATTTATTGCGTATACGTGGATATCATTCGTAGCCAAAAGGGACGCTCGCCATAGAATCATCATCATCACCACCATGTGTTACGCTCTTCAAGTTGGTTCAGGTGAACCTTATAAGGTAAGGGAGTCTTCTCCCATCTAGTTTGCAGTATCAAGGCCCTGGAAGGTGTGTGAATACAAAGTGATGGGAAGGCGGTCTGACTTATTGTGGTGGTGGTGGTGTGCGAGTGCAGTAGTGGAGGGGTTTATTATTGTTGTTATTATTATACTGTGTGTTCCTACTAACCATTCTGAGGTCGGTTATGGTCGTTGATGTAGGTAATAGCTCTCAGTGAGTGAGTTACCTCCGCATCCATATACAAATGGGTCTCACGTGGAGAATTTAATAAAAAAGTATGCGTGTGTTTCTGTGTGTATGACTACCAAGATGGGGGGAGAACTCATGTGAGATTTTATGATTAACATGAGGATATTTACGATGATTTTTTTTCACTTCTTTTTTCTTTCTTTCTTTCTTTCTTTCTTTCTCTCTCTCTCCCTCTCCGTCTCTGTAGAATGTCATCACGTAATATTGTCTGTAAGGAGGAGGACGAGGGAATATTAACTTGGTTGCGTTCTTCGCGTGACGTGGATTCATTCTGCCTAGCTCACACACACACACACACATATTTCTGGCAATACTCTTTCACGGACGTATAAACTTGGCTAGGTTAGGTTCAAGGGTAACCAGATGATGAGGGTGATGGTGATGATGAAGTAAAAAAAATCTAGTAGCCCTGCGCATGCGCCTTCTCTTTTGAAAACCACTTACGGCTTACGCCACCAACTTCTTCCCCCGTGACGATGAAGGTAAATTGCCGTGGCTCGGTACACATACTACTTGATCTACCTGTACGGAAGTGATTTCATGTTCTATGTGGTTGTTTTGTGTGTTTATGTGTGTGTGTGTGTGTGTGGAAGTGTAAATGATCGAGCCAATTCCACGGAGGTTATCAAGTGACAAGAACCATCACGAACGGCTCCCACCCTCCTGTAATTAATGAGCCCAAGTGGAACTTTTAGTTCAAACTCATCTCATCCGTTCGGCCACCGGGCGGGGCTCGTTCTTAAATAAATTTCTTAAGTTTATTAAAGCGAGGAGCATGGTGCATGGGATAGGTTTATTATTGTGAGAGTAAGTTTGTTGGGAATTTTTGCTCGGGATCCAATAACTAAATTTCTATATCTACCCCCCGTGCCGCAGCTCTCCTCCAAATATATGCTATGCGGCCAAAGATATTCTTGTACGACCTCCACGAGCGGCAGAAGGAGTTTGCAGAGCGGAGTAGTATATTCCATTCCCCATGACAGGACAGATTTATTGTCAATGAGCCGCCGCTCATCCTCGGTCCGCCGTCGTCATTCCGGATTGCTCAGGCTCGTGTGGGGCAGTGGAGCACTTCCTGCTACACATATAACTTATACGTCCATGCATATGTATTGAATATTGGATTCCAAGAGCCACATCGTCTGGTTTGCTCTCCACACGGGCTCGGCTCGGGGGATCCATTAGGTTACAAATGCATGTGTGCGGAGCTTCCGGCCGTGTGCAGTATGTGTATATATACGTTGGCATTGGGAAAGGCCGTTGTGCTCGGACGGACGGACGAAACGGACAGAGGCTCTCACATAATGATGACTCCTACGGCTAAAGTCTGTGCGAGAATGGAGTGATGAGAAGGATGGATGGATGGATGTTTAGAGAAATCAGTTCACGACCGATAGGGTGTGTATATGAATCAGTAGCCATTTGGAGTTTATTTAAATTAACTTGTAACAAGGGGCGGACGGAGTTGACTGGGAGAATAAGACGCTAATAGGTTACCATACGACTATGTGTGTGCATTAATATGTATCCTTCCTTTGTCTGTTCTTGGAGCTCTGGCTCAAAATCCTCCCCCCCCCGTTCACATAGCCAAAGGAATACGAATACACACACACACACACACACACACACATACACTCTTAAAAACATACACAAGTGCAAACTTTGCACAAATCTTAATGGTCTCTCCCACCAGCGGAGTGAGTGAGGGACTGACTGACGGAGTGGGTGAGTGAGCAAGCGAGTGAGTGAATTGAATAAATGAAATGTGCTAACGTCATAGGCACAGAAGAGCTTGTTCTCATGTTTTAGGAACGACGACGAGGAGTTGAAAAAAAATGAAAATTGACTTTTGTCCTAAGACTATACTCGAAGTACAACGACGACAGTCACGTCATACTCTCAGAACTGGTATGAGCGGTCTGCTCTTGTTGGTGCTGCTCCTGCCGCCGCTGTGCTGCTGCTGCTTTTCCAACAAGTTATATTTTGATGATGGCGCCGTAGAAATTCTCTCTCCCTTGTTAGCCCTCTGTTTACGTTAGTAAAAATTTGACAGGTTATAATGAGGAGTCCCTCAAGCTATTTGGTTTGGATTGAACGACTGCTATTTCCATGGAAATTATGAATTTCTTTTGGCTTCTTCCGCGTGTATGACGCCGGCAGGTCGGACGGAATGACTCTTCTATAGAATTCATGGAAATCCATCATATACGCAGGGTATATCACTTGAATTTTCTTGACGAATCAATCTGCATTTTACAATTCCTTGCCTATAGTAGCAGTTAAAAAACAAGCATGTGCCTATTTATGGGATAATTTATGGATTTCGGATAGGGGGAAATTCTATGGACTTTAATAGATTTACTAAAAGAGATATTTTAAAGGATGACAAATTGCCATTTTGAACTGATTATTTAGCTGGTACTTTTGCTCTCGTGTATTACATGTGTGTTTGTAGAGATGGATGGATGGTTGGTTGGATGGAAAACTTTGGCTCGGTTGTCATATTGCTCCGCAGCAGTCTGACTGACGATATAGGCTTGTCACATGCCAAAGGCACGGCAAGGACGAGTCAAGAGTGTGTGTGTGTGTGTGTGTGTGTGTGTGTTTGTGTAAGAGTGTGCAAGACTGAGTGTCTGTAGCTAAGGAGGGACCATATGGGATGTGGTGTATATTAGTGTGTGTAGTTTATAGTGGAGCCACAGGTTTACTCACACGTATAGCTCTCCATGGGTGAGTGTGAATGTGTGGCTCATATGATGAGTGCCGTTGTTGTTGTTGGAGGAGGGAACGAATGTGGTATCTATTTGATATTTTTATATTCTTCCAACGGCACGTCCCCGTCACTTGGATTCCCATATAACAAGGAGCTCTTAAATGCGTCTGCAATTTCGGTGGCAGTGCAGGGCGCCATGTGTATTTGTGTGTGTGTGTGTGTGTGTGTTTATATGTGTGCACTCGTGTGTGTATGTTTGCACTCGTTTGTGTGTGCGCACTTATGTGTGTCTCAGAGCGGGCTGGGTGATTCCCAAGGAGAGTATGGAGTAGTAACAACAGTCAGTAGTATAATGAGCCGTGTTGGACGTCGGATTATGAAGATTATTATTACATCGTCATTTTTATTATTAGTACCATTATTATTACCATGGAAAATGAGGAGGAGTGCGGACGTCATGGTGGACGGACGTGGAAGTTGTTGTTGTTCAACACCACACACTCCTCCTCCTTTGCCTCCTCAGCAGAGCAGATGCAACGTGTGAGAGGAGGCGACCAAGATGCTCCATCAATCCTGCTCGTGCTGTTCCTAGCATAAAAAAAATGTATACATTGAACAGAGAAATCCCTGGAATCCCACTCTCCTCGTATTTTTATGCCGTGTCATTTCCAACCTAACGAAGACGAAGGAGAAAACAGCCTCACTCTCGCATGGATGGGGAGAGTGAGGGTGTCATATGACGGTCTGTTGCATATAATACACGCACTAAAACTTGGAGCCATGCACCTTTTGTCCTCACATTGTGTGTGTGTGTGTGTGGGGACAGGACAGGCATTTGGCACGCTCCTTCGTAAAGATGATGATGGGCCAATCGGCTGGAAGTACCGCGAAATACTCCTTCCGTGTAGCAGTGCTACGCAGTTAATTTGAGGGCTCTCTCGTCAGGGTAACCCCAGGAGCAGTAGCAGCAGCCTTGTGGCATTATGTGACGATCGCGGGGAGAAAGAGACTAGGAAATTGTACCGGTTTCCGCAGCGGCAGGCGATAATAATGTATGTCGGGTGATGAGTGTGTGCGTGTGTGCATGTGTTTGTGTGGGTGTGTGCAGTGTGCGGTGGTGACGGCGGTAGGAAGTTGTACATGGTTTTGTGTTGGAGGACGAGCTGATTTTCTCGGTACTTTATCGACCAGCCATCCAGGCAGCTAGAGCAGTGTGGAGAGCTCTCCGCGTGTTGTCGCAATCTGCAGACATAAGAGAGAGAGAGAGAGAGAGTGTATGTTCAGTGCCGGCAACCGAGAGGTTTCCACTCGGGGATCGCGCACTCATCCCATATGATAGCATGCGGGGTGCGGAAAGTTCCCCTGACGAGTGCCCAGCTGGGTTGACGACACATACACAGTACATCACAGTGGCGACTGTATGAGTGGGCTGGGAACTGTGAGCTAATTTTCCACTGTAATCAATTATTTGCTGGAATGGCCTCTTGTGAGATTCGCAACACAACAACATGGTTTCCCCCCTTTGCTATCTCTGATTCAAAGCAGCGATAACCTCTCTCACAGCACTCACTTCCTCCCGCTCCACATTCATTCCTCCTCCCTTGTTATTTGAGATCTCCGTGTACTCAACTCATGCTGTGTGGATTTTGGTTTGGAAGGAGAAGAAGATGATGGTGATGGTGATGATGAACCTGCAGGGACTCCAGAGATTTCCCGAATGACGTAAACATTAGGCGTACGCGCGCGCGCACACACATGCACATGCACACACTCGGATGAACTGTATGAAATGTTCACAGACATACTCTCGGATCGTATCAGTTGCACACACATGCCCACACGGATCCTAATCAAATGCATACACTGCACACGCACACACATGCGGATCATATCTAGTGCAGGCAAGCACACACCTGGATTCTCACAATTGTTAACTCATTCAGTGAATCTCCCACATCCGCTTCCCCATCCGGCCCGGGCAATGGAAATATCCGACGGCCCAGGGGACGAGCACGAGTCGGAGTATTATTAATAATAAAGTAAAGGCGTTCCCCCTCCTCCCTCGCTCCAACTCTTTTGATGAAGAGTTAAACGGCTCTAACTAGATGAATGATGCGCCCGAGTGAGTGGTGATGATAATGATGATGTAATCTCCTAAGAGATTCAACTGGAAGATAGACGAAAAGGACGGGCGGACTGACTGAGTGAGTGACTGAGAGTGCAAAAATCCAGTATGGTCACTTACATGAAGATGATGATAATTGATGCTGTTTGTGATCTTATGAGGTTCTACCTTGCAAGTACATAAGCAACACGCATACATGCAAAGGGAGACAGGCCCATTGGATTCCAGGTTGAGCAATGCTGTCAGAAAGTTGATTTTGCACAGTGCGAGTGTGTGTGTGTGTGTGTGTGTGTGTGTGTGTGTGTGTGTGTGTGTGTGTGTGTGTGTGTGTGTGTGTGCAGTGTGCAGGGTGGGAGCAGCATTATGTGCAGGGTGGATAACCTTGTGCAGAGTGAGCATGCGCTCACTCTGCGCAAATTATGCAATTTTTAGAACTTGCCTACGTTACAACAAGCACTCCATGCATACGCTTCTATCTGTTACAGTGGCATAGTTTATATGGGGGTTTATATTAGTTGGGTGCATATGCATGTGTGTGTGTGTGTGCCTTTGTAGGAGTCAAGGCTCACAGTGTTTAACAGTTGTTAATGTGGTGGGAAATTGAAAGTGGCGATGCTGTGGGCGTCCCTATACATACACACACACACACACAAACTGATCGGTGATGCTGGTTCAACTTCGGAGGAGCTCCGAGTGGGAAAAAACTTGACTTTTGATTCAGGAGTGCGCATTTAATATGTGCGTGTAGTAGTAGCGAAGCAGCCCATGTCGTCCCTCCCCAGCGCTCACGTTTCTGCGCGGGGTATAATGACTAATTGGGGGGAGGGTTGAATTCCAACTGACGCTACCCCTAGGACCGCTGTCCTGTCCGTTATCAGACACACTCTTGTGAGCCTGACGAGTGAGCATGTGTGTGTTATTTCCCATCACCCACCAGACCTATCAGCTTATTCTTGCACCAATAACCCGCGGCAGCACTTGGGCAAAAGTGATTCATAATATTTTATCAGTTCTCCCTGAATAAAATGACGACGAGGATTCAGTGAGTTGATGTTGCTTTCCATCATCCAATTTTGCAAATATATATAGCTTTGAGTTGATGATGATCCCAAGTTTTCCAGTGCTCTCTGCCTGCGTAGAGTTTTGGATGTGTGCGTGTTTATATGGGCGTCTGCTGGGAGGAGAGATTACTTAGGTGGCGTAACAGGCTGGCTCCAACTGACGAAAATCTACATTATACAAATGGTACAATATTGTGAAAACCAGAAGGCCCGGTCCATTGTATCACAAACACGCACGCACACTGTGAAGAACCAGGTGCAGTATGTGTCACTATGTGTGTGCTCTCATGTAGAATTTGAATATATTTCCCCATTTCATCCCATAGAACCTTTGAGCGTATTAAATGGATATAAAGTGGGGAAAAAACTTGACTTTGGATGACACCCCCGAAGAGGGCGGTGGGTGAGTAATTGAGTAAATAATACATACATGCAGTGAGGATGCGGAGCATGTTGTTGTTGCTGATAAACTATGGAGAATAACAAGGAGGGATATATTCTAAATGTAAATCCCAACTCTGTGTGTTCTATTTATATATATATATAAATGGGAGGAAAGATAGCATCATCACAGCATCGCCTCACTAGTACAACAAACTTATATGACAGTTGTAAAAGCTAATGCGGAGTTTTACGAGCCACAAAGTGCAAATTCCGTTTGGTGAATGATCAAGCAGCGCCTACTACTATTACATATTACATGGGCGGTTAAAGTACAACCTTTATCCGTTGCAGCGGCTAAGCCTATTACTCCCATACACTCAACATGCTCGTTCAGCTTCCATGGGAGATGGATAAATTGACTTGACAACAAAGAAGGGGGATGGGGAAGGTTTTGCCACTGACATTCTTCTCGCTTGTCTATCTTTTGTGTATGCATAATTTTTCGGCCAACTTCTTGGAATCCACTGGAAATACATGTGAAATAAATGTTGTCTGTTAAATGTGTGGGGGAAATGTCAAATGTGAATTTACATGGAGTCACGTTAAATGCTGATGGCCGGGTTGAGATGCCCAATGTGCCCGGCGTGCTGTATTGTTTGTGAAAACTGCATATTATACTGATATCAGCTCACACCAACCAGTAACATCCTACTGACTGTTACGCCAGCTCCTGTGTGATAACAAGTATGAGCGGTACTGATGTATGGTGAGCGCGTGCCTTTGACTCAATTTATGTGAAACTCCCACACACACACACACACACACACATCTGTGAGCTGCAATGGAAGCCATAGCCATGTAATATGTTATTGTATTTTCATATCATAATTATTTTGTTGTTACCCACCCAGCCGGTAGCAGAGTGAAATAAAGCTTTATTGTATATAACTGTTCTGTGAGATTTATCCTCTGTGATACTGATATTTGATCTCACGCACACAAACATACACACACACACACACACCCTCTGTCAATTGCGGGGATGCCAAGGTCAGAGTATGTCTAATTGCTGTATCCCTGCCGGTATTTCCTCAAGTGCACAGATGGATGACGAGGAAGAATCTTTGCCTCCGCCTCCTCCTCCTCCTCATCTTACACGATAGAAGATCTACTTTTAGATCATTTATTGACGATGATCCCAAATAACTGTGGGAAAGATGTTCATTCTCCGATCTGCTTTGGGCGCTATCACAGTTTCTGATCCAAAGACAATCAAGATAGTGGCGTGTGTCATTCCAGGAATGCGAAGACCGGTTTGTATCACAGTGGATTGCGTAGCACTAAGATACAGTTGCTGTGTGTGTGTGCGTGTGTGTGTGTGTGTGTGTGTGTGTGTGTGTGTGTGTGTGTGTGTGTGTGCGGCTGAGCCTCGGGTTGGGATGAATGTAGTGTGGTGGATCTGGGAAGGTGGGAGGAGAAGGGTGAAGGAGATACCTCACAGAATGCAGCGATGCTCATGCTGATACTCGTGAGATGATGATGATGATGATGGTTGCGGCTGTGGTGGTGGTGGTAAAGTTGATGACGCGAACGCATCAGGGGAATGACTCACTCTCGAATAAATGTCTGGAGGAATCTTCTCGTCGTGGAAGGAGGAACGAGGGATTTCTCTTGAACAATAATAATTACCCCGTATAGAATACGAGTTCCCTCTACACACCACTATGTATCCTTCACAATAAGGCTACATGGACACCGTAACGTATGTATATGGTAGGCACACGGCAGTTGGGCTTCTCCCCATATATAAACCGACTACACACTTTTATGACTTCATCCACTAACTATGCGTGCTCATATATAAATGTGTGTGTGGATGTGGAGGATGATCATTGTGATGTGTGTGTGTGTGTGTGTGCAAGTGTGCAAGGTTCTCACCACCAGGTTCTTCCCACCGGCTATGTTCCATGCTTGCATACATATATATACATGGCACTCCAACACGGCCCCGTAAAGGCCATTACGGAAACGTGTTGGACGAGTGTGTGTGTGTGTGTGTGTGGGTATACATACATAATGGTCAGAACCACTTCCTCCGGCCTACTAACAAGAACTTGAGTTTGTATACATGTTTGTATGTATGCATGTATGTATGTGTGTGTATGTGTGGTGCACTTTCCTCTCTCAAGCTAAACTTAGCCGTCATTACTATCGATTCGAAGGAGTTGACTGTGCGAGCGGAGATCCCCGTGCATTCCTCCCTCAATTGCTGTTCTGCTATGGGATGAATCCTAAAGGACGTAACTCATGTCTAATTCATACGCTTTGGGTGTGTGTGTGTGTGTGTCTGTGTGTCTGTGCCTCTGTGAATGTTTTGCATTTTTACAAGGAAAATCCCCTTATGACTGTAACCATGTGGCACATGGAATAGAAGCCCGGTTCTGGCTGTATTCCACTCATGTGTGTGGGTGTGTGAGCGCTTACATATATGGGATAAATTGGAGTTGTTTCCTTCACGCAGATCCCACACTTCTGCAGACACACACACACACACATCCGTATGTAGACAGACATAGACACACACACAAACTGCTACTACCGGTAATGCAGTGCAGTCGGATCCAGCCTATATCATCTCCTCTGTGGGAAATTTCCTTTGGCGGTTGGTATGGACACCCTGCGCTGATATTGTGCTTACTCCATTTTGCTCAAAGTTAGTGAGGGACACGTCATCCGCACGAGCTTTGTAAGGGGAATCCGATGGTACACACGGGAATGAGATGTGATAGAGGGATTTATGATGACGACGATGATGATGGTGATGACGACGAGGGCTGGAGCAATATTAAATCGTGAACAACGAGAGTTAAGCTGGCTCACTGGTTGCGCTGCTATATTGCGTGTGTTTGAGCAT
The DNA here is from genome assembly GCA_009870155.1 of Pseudobourletiella spinata. Lineage (NCBI taxonomy): Eukaryota > Metazoa > Arthropoda > Collembola > Symphypleona > Bourletiellidae > Pseudobourletiella > Pseudobourletiella spinata. The sequence goes on from WJFA01001879.1 coordinate 12,065, forward strand.
GTGTGTGTGTGTATGTACGTGTGTGTGCATTTCCAAGTTATGCTATACGGAGGAGAGGAGTACAGCAGTGGTAGAAATGATTGGAATTGCAGAGCCCGGAGGCAGGTCTGGCTCGTTAAAGGCTTCTCTTCTCAGCTGCTCCCGCTGGTCGTGGATCTCCTCGTGCCTACACTCTACTGAATTATGATTACATACACATATATATATATATAGAGGGAGGGGGGGCAGAGCCAGAAGTAAACCTGACCTCCACCCAGACTCGTATTGCGTAGTAAAGTGAGCTGTTGTCGCCGCCGCCATCCCATATGCCGCTTCTGCTGCTGGTCGCTTCTTGGGAGTGGGTGATCCCTGGTTTCCACTACTGCTGCTGTGAACCGAATCAAGTTAAGCCTACTGGTTGCTGCTGTTGCTGCTGTCCTGGGCTGATGAGATACTTGCTAAAAGAGGGCCTGTTAGGGCGTTGCGAAACTGACTGATGACTTTAGTGTGCATTGTCTGTGAGTATAGTAGATGGAATAAGCCTGTGGCGGATTAAAATTAGAATGAGCTGAATGACCTTTTAATTTCAGACATTATTTGTCACATAAAGACTACAAAGGGATGACATATGAGTATATGAGGCTTCTGGATTCCGTAATTAATACTCCCGCCCAGGGGGCACCTACACTAGTTAGCATGAGGAGCGTCCCCATGGAGATGATACTCCCTTGGTCCCGGCGGATCCCAACTTGGGCGGCGGCTCGCTGTGGTGTAGTAACGGGAGCTCCATAGATTATCAGGAATCAGGGAATTGTTCCAGTTACGTCGTGTAATGAGCGTGGGAGTATTTTCGAGGTATTGATTGGAAATTCTGAGACGTGTGTGTGTGTGTTTGTGTATGACAGGATGCAACCGGTTTCAAATTACCCGAACCCCCGTGAGGAATTGATGGGGCACACATGGGATTATTTTCCTTCTTCAGGAGTGCGCTTGAGAACCATTATTGTTGAGGGTGAGGTACTACAAGCTCTCATTTGCATGAGAGCGGATTAAGTGGGCGTGCGGAGGCGGAGGACAGTTTGTATAAACATATGATCTTGTGGGGATGATCACGTCCGTTTTTTATCCGAGAGAGAGAAGGTATGGCGGTGGCAGAGGAAAGTTCATCTTCTCTTCCCATATGATTCTGGGAAATTTAATACACATACATCCGTACGGTCTGGTAGTAGCGGCAACAGTTGGCTTGTGCTCATACGTGTGTGCATTAGTAGACGGGTTATCAGCGATCATGGCGGCAGTAATAATATTAATAATAGTAATAATAATAATCATAATAATAATAATAATAACAATTTCCTCCCAAGGTCCTACCCCATATCTTCTTCCTAGATTAATCTCTCCAATGTCAATCTTGGTCCATTAGACGAGGACCTTGAAGTCATTGAGGAGGGGCGGGCGGATCTGTTACTAACTGCGCGCTCTCACAGCTTCTCTCTCATGCAGCACGGTCCGAGTGAGGCTATAGGGGATTCCTTTATAGTTTGACGTGTCATGTAATCATCTCTGTGTGCGTTATGCATTTCTCTACCCTCATTCCGCGCCAGCCGCAGGTTGTCTTTGTATCTCGAGGCGCGCCAGGCTCCTATATCTGTGTATCTCAAATCTAATTCCGCGTCAGGTTGTATGTTCTGCTTTTCTAGTTTAACTCTGTGCCAGGTTTTTATGCACTTGTATGTAAGCATGTGTTTGTGTTGTTTACTTGTATGTGTATTGGTGTATGTCACACACACAGTGTGTGTGACTGTTTACTTGAACATATTGTGGTGTGTGTGTGTGTGCTTGACTGTTTACTTGAATGTGTGCTGGAGTGTGTGTGTGTACGACTGTTTACTTGTACATGTGCTGGAACGTGAGTGTATGACTGTTGATTTGATGTACGTTGAAGCTTGTGTGCGTATATGTACGACTTCACACTTACACGCATGCGTTTGTATATGTGCGTTTATATTACTGCTGACTTTCATGTACCTGAAATGCTGATGCGTATGGGACGGATTCTTGTGGAAAATCACTGCTGTTCCTACACATGAAGGGGTCTCTGCTGGTGACACATTCACTCTGAAATTATTACTCTTCACATACTAAAGTATCGGCGGGTAATTTGAAGACAAGGAGCGGGGCTGGGGCTGGCTTACTGTTTTCACGTTGGCCAACCGCCGGTGTAATCACTGCAGCTGCAAGAGCACGTCAGTCATCGTTGGGATGAAGCCAAGATGAGAATCATCTAATTACCATGTATTCCGGCGGAATAGGTGACATTTAATTTCCACTGACTCGGGAGCAGTCGCTTGATCCCGATCAGCTGAACAACTGCTGAAAGTATAGATTACGGGCCATTAGAAGTCTAGTAATAAATTGAGTGACAACAATGAATGACGACGACGACGAGTCATTCATTGGATTCAGGGAATCCCAACCTGACTGTGAGTTTTTTAAAAGTGTATTCAAGAATCACTCGAGTTGTATCCACGGCACAATCTAATTCCCCTGCGTCATCCGTCAAGAACCAGTAATTCTTGATCCCTGAGCGAGAGAGAGAGAGCCGATCATCGTAAAAGACTGTGCCACAAGTGTGAGGATTTTGTTTTTTTCTAGAGGAGCTCCTGGCGCCTGCGACGTGGATGCCCACCCCTAAGTATAGTCTTCAGCGTAGATACTCCCCATCATCATGATGGTTTTCCTCCTCCTCTTCAGATAGATGACGTAGAGATTAACTTGATTATTTAATTACGAGATAACTTTGTCCTCATGCTTGACTCCCTCCGCTTTGTACCCAATGCTTTGATAATCGAGACGACACTCTGTGAGAGTGCGGGGATTATTATTATGTGTGTCTACTCGGTGGACGAATGTGTGTACTATAATAATACAGTTGGTGGTTCTCGGAGGGTAATTAATTCCTCTTTTTTTCATCCTTCCAGGCTCCCGTGCCTTGTCCGCCCGACGTGGAAATTCAAGGTAAATATACGAGACGACGATGGAATATGTTATTTATTATTGTTTTTCTTCCAGTATTTTAAGAATTATTTGAAGGGCGGGGAAGGGGTGGGAATGGGCTGAGCCGTAAGCAGACACCGCCGACGACTTGTAAAACCTCCTCCAGCTATAGTTATCTCATCTCCGTAAGGAATAAGGATGCTTCTGAGTACAGTCAATTACTCGGAACTGCTCACGGGAGTTGTTTTGACAATCCTATGGGTTAAGGATGTGTCCCCGTGTGTTTGTTTGTGTATGTGTGTATGTGCGTGTTTCATATAACGAGAATTTGATCGTGTTCCCCGAGTGTTCAAGATGTAAACTTTATAGTGTGGCTGTCGGAATGATGAATAGAGTATGAGTCGGGACATGTGACTGGGAGGACACATGTTTGGTCGTCCGGGAGTACATACATCTCTCCTGTGTTTAACCTTTGGAAACCATGGGATCTGTCCGCTCGGAGTAAGATTCATTGAGAGAGAGTAGGATGTGACTAATTCCAAGGAAGCAACGGAGCGGGAACATAAGAAACTTATGGTCTACGAACTTAAGCCAGAGGAAATTTGTACGTCCGAGTCCCGTCTGTTAGTATGTGTGTGTTCGTGTAACCTTTAGAGATGATGAGCTTGTGAGATCCATCCTCGTGGCCCCTGGGATATTCCTCCACGACTGAGGAGGTCGGAAACGATGTTTCCGTGGGGATTTTCTCTGTTAGAGGCTAACGGACGTGAGGATCCAGGAGTTTTAGGAGAGTTTCTCTAAAAAAAAGACAGAAAGAAGGAAATACTTGATAAATTCAACGCGGTAGGGCGAACTAACCTACGTTGAGAATTACCTTCGATCCCGGGAGATTTCCTCGATTCATAACGTTGTTCACAGTGTGTCCCTGTCCCCAGTCATCATCCCTGCGTCACACCGTTTTGTATTTTTTCTATTGATTATGGATAGATATTCAAATTTTTCTCCGGTGTGGTTTATGTAATGTTGGTGTGTGTGTTTGTGTGTGTATTGTATGGTATTGTAGGGTGTGTGTGTGTGTGTTTGTGTGACAACCTTTGTGTGTGCATTTTACGTTAGGGAGTGTGTGTGTGTGTGTGTTTGTGTGGCAGCCTTTGTATGTGTATGTTGGGATATGTGGAAGTGTGTGCCTGAATTTGTGCGTGTGTTATGATTGCATGTACGTGCGTATGGCGGCATGTGTGTGGCTACGTGCAAGTGCGTAAGACTGCATCTTTGTGGCTGCGTGTTTAAGTGTATGTATGCCTACCTGTATTGGTGAACGCTTGTAAGTGTACTTCCAAGCGTGTTTGTTAGTGGATAGGCGTGTATGTGTGTGGGCTCGTAAGAGCATTTGTGTGTTTGGAAATGTTGGTGCACTTGTGAGCCCATTTAAGCGGATAGGAATGTGTATTTGTGTGTATGTGTGTTCACGTGTGACACAGAAATGGGGCGGCTAATTCGGCGGAGTTTCCAGCCTCCTTCCTCCTCCTCCTCCTCCTCCTCCTCCTCCTCCTCCTCGACCTCCTGTACTTTACGGTTGGAACTGAAGGCCGCGACCGCGAAAACTTGACACGAGTTACGTGTGCAACTGGAGGAATATTTGAGTTGATTATATATCCGCATATATATCTCCCTCTGGATCGACAAAGATGAGAGGATGTTGCAATTGCTAGTTGGATGAGGAGACCCTGGCTGGAAACGTGATATGGGAATTTCTGGGTAAACCTCAGTCAGCTCCAGAAGAGCCTTCTCATCATAATAATAAGTGTGTCCTCGTGACGCAAGGTTGAAAGGATGAGTCGAGTCGGCGCGGGTTCGGACTCACTTACTGTGTGCCGGAGTGGATGAGCTCCTGGCTTCATGTTTCAAAAGTGGGTGCGTGTGTGTGTGTGTGTATGTGTGGGGAGTACGTATGCCGACTGTGTGCACATACATAACTGACACGTGAGTAGTGTGAGTCCCCATAAGAGCCAGGTGATAGAGGAGCCCAGTAGTGATGCAACTAATAGTTGTATAGTGCTCAAAAGAGAGCTATTCAAATTTATTTGGAGAAAATTCATATTGAACGTTTGTTTTTTTTTCACTCCGCGGAGCTCACCAGATTTCATATTTGATTCCATCTTATACACACCATGTGGGGTGGAATTCAGAGTAGAAGACGACGACGACGTCGTCGTCGTGTGTGTTATGGAGGGGGGACTGGGAGGACAAGGAGGGATCTTACATATTCTTTGTCATCATATGATTGACTTTTTATTATGTGATGATAACTCTGTTGTTCCCTCCTTTCGGGTGGCGTAATAGAAATCCTATAGGGATTCACGGAGGTGCAAACAAGGTATTGGGCCCTATGAGCCCACACCATCCTCACTTGTGCAGAACTGCTCAAGTCGGCAACGGAGGTGGATACCCAACAATATCATCCCACTATATTCTGACTAGGAATGGGATTTCGTATTCAAGTCTCGAATTGCTCACATAGGTATATACGGCGGGTTTTTTTAAAGGGGGGAACGAGGTTGATTGGCTGATCTTATACCAAAACGACGTAGCTATTTAGAGTCGGAACCGTTGCGACACAGTTATTTTTAAAGATCTCATTTTTGTCTGTAAAGTGTGGGAGCTGAAATGAATTTTGTTTACAATTTTTCCCTTTAAATTCTCCAGAGTACCTGCCAGTAGCCGGAATAATGACTCGACGACGACCTCAGTGAGCTCTACGACGAGGGGTCCTCAGCGCGGGACACAGCAGCAGCAGCAACAACAACGGCGGAAAGGGGCGGACGCATTCCCAGACTCGGGACTCTCCTGCCTCATCACTGCTCCGTCGTCCACGACAGTGAACGGTGCCCTGCACAAGCCAGCCATCCCGGAGCGCTACTGGCGGAACGGGATCAGTGTGGGAGTGGGGGCGGCCATGCTCTCCGTCGCCGGGGCAGTGCCCACCAATCCGAAAAATTCGGATTTTTACCTCCACAAAAAGTTCAAGAAACTCACGACGACGGCGGGGGGTGTGGGAGGGGAAGATGGTTCAAGTCCCCCCGTCTGTGATATGGATGAGGGGTTGAAGCCCCTCCAGCCCCCAACCCCATCACTCTCCCCGCCCACCCCGCGGACCAACACGAGTTCAAACTCACCACCGAATAGTACTAGTAGTAATTATAATAGTAATAATAATAATAATAATTATGATATTTCAAGTAAGGCTACCCCATCCAAATGTGCTTCCAATCCCTATCCCCCACCAACCACTACCACCAGCGAGCCCAACAAGGGGACGGACCAAGTCGTCCCCAACAATATTGTTAGTAGTAACTCCTCTGTCGTGTACAAACCCAAGTTCCGCATCGCACTGGAGGCGAGCATGGCTGGAGAGGGG